>JAPJBO010000526.1:0-112500 GCA_030068145.1 Diplonema papillatum
TTTTTTTGGAAAAGTCATGTTGGACCTCCAAAGCGGAGAAGAAATCTTAAAACGAGGTTTTGGCGTGCATTCCGAACCCGGGTCTTCCAAAGGTTTTGAGCATGATCATGATGATGTCGCTGATGCCGGTGCTCGTGCCAAAGTCTTGGAGCTGGCTGTGTGCGGGGATCATGAAGCACAAACATGGCAATGGGCCGGCAATCGCAGTGTGGCGGTGGCTCCGGAGCTGCTGAGCCAGCTCCGGAGTTGAGCTTCGGAGCCAGCCGGAGACACTGCCAATCGTGACCGTGGCCCGGCATGGGGGCGATGGCCCATCGGATGGGACATCTTGTTATCCCCAGATTTATCGGTGGTGCCCGTCTGCCGCCAGCGCTCTCTGTCAAAAAGAGAAGCAGTAAGTTCGTCGGACTGCGGTCGCCATGCTGTTGGAAACTCTGATACTGAGCAACCGCCCCAGAAAAAGTGAACCTTAGGCCCAAGTTAGGGTACTCTCTTGCCAAGAGTCTTGGCAGGAGTCTTGCCAGGTGTTGGTGGAAACACCCACGGCATGCACCAGTTGGGTATTTCCGACCCGGTGCACGAGAAATCAGGGCTCGGAGTCCGAACTGCGGGCTCGAACCTTTCACATGTTTTGTGAAGGTTTTTCCTTCAGCTTTTGCTCGGGGTTGTACTGTACTCAGACTGTCATATAGTCCCGACAACAACGTGTTTCCAACAGGCAAGCTGCACTTCAATTGTAATACACTAGTGCTTTTTGGGGGGGTCTGCGACCCCCCAATTCCACGCCGTGTATCGTTATATTACAATTGAACTCAATTGTAATTGGCCCCCCCCAGTAAGCAGCGACTGCCGGCTCATCCCGTGACACCTTTTATATGTACGCTATTAAAAGAGTAGCGTTGGCACTCTTACAGGTTCGTTCCCTGTAGCTTGCCGGGAACGGGCACTCCAGTGAACCTGGGTATGTTACCGTTTCAGGTTTGGATTTTGGGAGCATTGCCTCATGTGAATTCTGAGACCTATTTCTCCCACGAATGGTGAACCAGCTTTGGTGACCGCTGTCCCGACTTGCGGATCGTGCTCGGTCATTTGAAGGGGCGTGGACAGTCGACGAGTGGTCTGGTTGAGATGAAGAAGCTCCTCGTTCGGCTGTGGATATTAACTGGACGTGGTTGTGGTTGCGGATGTGGTTGAAGACGAGTCGGTGAGGTCGCTGCGCTGGCGCTGAGGTTCCGGTGAGGCTCGTACCTCCAGGTGGTCACCTTCGTCTCGCGCTGGGCTATCAGCCGCGAGCCCTTGGCACCACTGCTCCGCGTAGCTTGCTCGAAAACCCCCAGGGACGTAGTCGTAATGCGTCTCGCCGTAGTGAGCGAGCATAATTGCCGATTCGTCTTGTTGATCACTTCCGATCCGCAAGTACGTACGGCTGCCGGTCCGGGTGAGGAAGTAATCCTACGTGCTGAAAAAGAGTGCGAGGAAGTAATCCTACGTGCTGAGGGCAGCAAGTCACGTTACGTGAAGTACCCTACTGGAATGGGGGGATTGCAAGAACGTGTTTGGAATGGGTATGTAGCACAAAGGGAGGGGGGCAGATTAGACGGGGTATTCACAAGTGTTTGATTCTTGTTGGAACGATCTTGATTCTGAGATCTTAATCTTATGTGTGTGCGAAGGACCGTATCTTCACGGCATGATGTTGTGTTCCAAAAAAGACAGGCGCTTCGTTTCGTTTGTGCGTGCCGGTTGATCGTTTTCCCAGTTGTATTTACCCTGTGCCATTTTCATCAGGTAAGGAATCCTGATCAACCACCAAAACACGCTGCCTCCGTTTTTTAGCCTGCACAATACCAGCAACATTGTTAGTACTAAAAAAAAAAAGCGGGTTTGGAACGCACCTGTCGTCGTCGTCACTCTCGGTGTCGTCTGTGTCGTCGTCGTAGCGACGCCTGGACCTCCGAGTCTCGATGTGGTCAAGCTCCTTCGCGTCCTTTAGCAACCGGGAACCCCTGCGCCACGCCTTGTTCTTTTCCATGACGGAGCGGACCCAGAAGTAGGACCAGATCAGGAGCACCAGGATCTGGAAGATGACGAAGCCGACGAACGAGAAGTGCCCGATGAACCCGACGATCGACTCCTCGTTCTGGATGGTGACCACGACCGCGTACGCGATGGGCACGACGAGGACGAGAATTTCGAAGAGGAGCAGCTGGTAGTCCCTGAAGAACAGGGCCTTCTGCTCGTCTTCGTACCGGTTCGGCAGGAAGAAGAGGTTGCAACTCTTCCGCGACATGCCCAGCCAGCTCACGACGAGCCGCACGTTCAAGTAGATGAACGTCGTCGTCAACATCGCAGTGAACCAGAAGAATGCAAGCATCGCAACCTGAACCAAAAACGGACTCGAATCGTTGTGCTGCACCATCATCCGGAAGCCGGAGGCGAGCATGTAGTTATACCCGAGGAGCACGACAAACGTCAGGTTGCACAGAAGGAGGTAGAACACGTAGACCCGGAACCACAGCGAAAACCCGATTTCCTGCGCGAGGCGGGTCACGTACGTGTTGCAGGAGAAGGACGGCGACCCGCCGCCGCTCCTCCTGCGGCTCTCCTTGTCCTCCTTCCGCCGCCGCTTCTCCTCGCGCTTGCGGTCCTTCTCGGCCTCGCGCTCCTGGAGGCTCCGGTCCTCGTTCTCCTGCTTCCGCCGGCGCTCTTCCTCGCGCTTTTCGGCCTTCGACTGGTCCTTCGCCTTCTTCGACTTGTCGCCGCCGCCTTCGTTCTCCGCCGGAGGCTGCTGCTCTTCACGCTCGCGGTCTCCGCGGTATGCGTCGTTCGTGTCGTTCGTGGCGTTGTTGCTCGGCTGGACGACGTTCGAGGTGTCGAGCTCGCCCGAAGCCGCCAGCATGCCACCGTCGGCTGTTTGGTCGTGCGCGTCGCCACCCTGCTCGGCCCACTCGTCGCGCTGCAGGCCGTCCGGGGGCTCCTCGTACGCGTTCTCGGGTTCTTCGAAGGCATCCTCCTCCTGCTCCGCCGGCATCGGCTGCAGCTCGTACTCTCCCTCGGCGCCCGAAGTCATCTTCCGTCGATCAGCGCTGCGCCTCCCCTGGCCCCCCCCCCTCTTTTTTCTAGCCTGCAGACTATTCTTCTTGCGATAACCAGCAACTGCCTTCTTAGATACCTGCATACTTGATATGATATGCCGCCCCCCCCAAGTTGTGACAGCTAAACAGGAATGTGTAGTTTTGTTTTATTACTTTACTTGTTGTGAAACGTCGGCAGCGATTGAACGCGTACAAGCCAAATTGCACAAACAACTCAGGCCCGAAGGACTGCATGTGATGGATGAAGAGTTATGTTATTTGTGGCGGTGTTGCTCGGCTGGACGACTCTCGGAGTATGAAGTCATCTCCGTCGATCAGCGCCCCCCCCCCCCCCCCCTCGGGCTATGGTGGCTGCATACGGCTGCATACGCGTATGCGCCCAAACCATACGCATACGCATACGGCGCTGCATACGGCTATGCATACGTATGGCATACGGCTATACATATGGCTGTGACTTCTCTGGCAATGCACCTCCTTCGTCCAGGACGAAGGGGGAGTCGAAAAGGATACTTAAAAGCGGAGTTTCGTGAGTGTCGACGGAACCTATGTCCGCCGCAACCCGGGGTACACGGGCAGTGTGTTCACTCCCGTAAGCCGACGAGCCGCGCTCCGATGAGGCAACCGAAGCTGGTTGTCTCAGGATCTGCTGAGCAACGGGCTGGCGGAAAGGCCCGCCCACGTGGTGCGGGCCTTTTCCGCCAGCCCGTTGTAGGCTGTCGTGCGCCATGAAGCATGCTCGTTCAGTGCTTCGAGCTGGCGTTCGACGTCGTCGGGGAAAAAGCGAGGCAGACATTGACCGTGGCACGCATCCTCATCGACCTGCTTTCTACTTACCAGTACATTGCATTGTTACACGGTGAGGTCCAGTCTCAGAAACTGCAGTCAAAGAGGGCGCGAGTCACACCTAAAAAGCGTGTGACACCCGCTTTTTCAACTCCAGCTTTAACTCCAGTTTCTGGGGCTCTGGACTCCACCGTCTTCACTCATAGGCCCGTCACGCAGCAGCCAGAAGGCCGGGCTGGCCTCACACAGCCCCACATATGCATACGTATGCAGCCGTATGCGTAAGCATATTTTCAAATCTGCATACGCATATGCATACGCATACGTATGCACGTATGCAGCCAGCCCAGCCCCGGCCTCCCCTCTCTTTCTGCTAGCGGCCTCTGTTGTTGCGTCGGTTTTATACGGCCTTACTAGCTTTCTTAAAGAAGTGGTTCTTGCTCAATTCTTCTTGTTGCACACACTTTCCAGTCGGAAGCCCCTTGGATATTCTGTCTAACAAGAACTTTCGGCCACCAGGCAAGCCTGACCACCAAAGGGACGACCACTTTCAATCGGTGATTTTTTTCTTTTTCCTCGAAGAAGTGGTTGTGGGCACCACTGCAAGCCATATAAATCCCTGGTTGCCACGTAACAGGACAGGCTATTCTTTTTGTAGTAACAATGATCCCCTAGAACGCATCGTTCGTATCATTTGTGGCGTTGTTGCATAGAAGCATCGAGCTCGCCCGAAGCCGCCAGCATGCCACCGTCGGCTGTTTGGTCGTGCGCGTCGCCACCCTGCTCGGCCTACTCGTCGCGCTGCAGGCCGTCCGGGGGCTCCTCGTACGCGTTCTCGGGTTCTTCGAAGGCGTCCTCCTCCTGCTCCGCCGGCATCGGCTGCAGCTCGTACTCTCCCTCGGCGCCCGAAGTCATCTTCCGTCGATCAGCGCCTCCCCTGCCTTCCCCTTCTCTTATCTAGTGTCGGCCTGCAGACTATTCTGTTTGCGATAACTGCGTCCTTAGAAACCTGCATACTTCTTATGGTTTGCCCCCCAAGTTGGCAAGCGAGGGAGGAATATACGATGTTTTCGGGATACCGACGGAGTTGTTAACCTTGTACAAGTGTTAGGTATTCGTCGGATGTATTAATCTTCTAATTCTTGATCTGCGATCTTATACGACAAAAAGAAATGCGTAGTTTTGCTTCATTCTTTTACTTGTTAGTTGTCGACAAAACTTGTTGAAGCGTTGGCAGCGTTTGAACGCGTACAGGTCAAATCGCACATCACGCTTCCGCTGCTGGAAGAAGGGTCCTGCAGAATCACTCCAGCGGGCTTTGGCGCAGGTTGTTACGGTTGGGAAGAAGGGAACAAGAGAAGTAAAGCGACCACACGAACCGCCGGCGCCTTCCAGCAGAAGGGAAAAAGTCGAATCTAGGGGGGGAAAAGTTAGCTATCGTTAATGAAGGATAAAAAGAGGAAAAGAAATCGCGGAGGAGGCGCGGGTCTTGATTTTTGGTTGCAAGCGCTGCAGTCGCCGGGAACCTCAAACGTCAGTGTTTGCGTAGGGGGGATGTGGAGAGAGAAGCACTGTTCCCCCTCGTCCCCCCCAAGGACGAGACCCCGGATCAAACCTTCGCCCCAGCAGGACGGTTGTCGGATCCACAATGAGCCTGGCCTGCTGCTCCGTCATTGCTTCTGCTTAACGGCCGTGGCATCGTGCCGCGACTTGAAACGCTGATAAGGAGCAGATTCCGACTGCATCAGAGAACCGCTACCCGCATGTGTTGTGCAATGAAATGCGCACGAAAGCGTTCTCAGAAAGGCATGATCAATCGAAAGACGCGATGCAACACTTTCGTTGCCACGGCTACCTGGGGAGAGCGGCTGCGTTCGAGACGAGAGCCCGTGTTCTGGTGCTCCGCCGGCATTGCTTCTGCTTAACGGCCTCGGTATGGTAATCGTTGAGACCCTGATAAACGACACGAAGGAGCAGATTCCGAAACCACATGATCAACGAAGCCGCCGACCGCATGTGCTGTGCACTGAAATGCCGGCAAAATACGACGTTCTCAGACTAAACTGAAGGTGTTCTCACTGCTGCCTGCTCGCTTCTCCTAGTTTCACGACTTGAAGCCGGCCTGCTGCAAAAGGTGTTTGATCTCGGCGTCGGATGCAGGGGCGTCACCTGCAGCTTCCGAGTCATTCAGGGACATGCCCATGATCATATCGATCATGGAAGACATCTCCTTCGACTGCTCCAGAACCGCGGCCGGGTCTGTGAGCCTGGCCTGGTGCTCCGCCGCCATTGCCTTCCAATCAGTGCCCCGGTTGATGCTGTCCATCAGCCGCGGGACAGGCTCGATGACCAAAGTCGACCGGAACTTCTCCTCCGTAGAGTGCGGGGGGTCCAGAAACGAGAGCTCGTCGAGGGCCCTCTGGACTTCAGCCAGGGGCGGGATCTGGTCCACGAGCACCTCGTTGAGGAACTTTCGGCTCTTCAGGATTTGTTCCTTCCGCCAGATGGTGTACGAGTACTTCTCCCGGCACATCTGCGCGGGTTGTGGTGAATAAAGGGAGAGAGAGAGAGAGAGAGAGAGAGAGAGAGAGAGAGAGAGAGAGAGAGAGAGAGAGAGAGAGAGAGAGAGAGAGAGAGAGAGAGAGAGAGAGAGAGAGAGAGAGAGAGAGAGAGAGAGAACACATCAAAACAAGTCAAAGGGTGTGGGCCTCCACCGTCAGGTGGGCCCCCACCGTCAGGTGGGCTAGGCTAGTTCCGGGGTGGCTCCCTGGGAGGGACAGGGACGGGGTTAGTCACGCCTTAGCAGTCCCAGGGCCTCTCCCCACCCACCTGTATGTGTTCTCGTGGTCACCGCTACCGCGTTGACCTTTCCCGAGAGAGAGAGAGAGAGAGAGAGAGAGAGAGAGAGAGAGAGAGAGAGAGAGAGAGAGAGAGAGAGAGAGAGAGAGAGAGAGAGAGAGAGAGAGAGAGAGAGAGAGAGAGAGAGAGAGAGAGAGACGAGTTGGAGTGCAGGGACCATCTCTCCGAGGAACTTCTTACCTCGGGCTTATTTCGGACCGGCCGCGTTGCTGCCCTCAAACCTCGCACTCGTGTGCTTGCTAACAAGAAAGATAAACGGCAAACCAAGCTAGACCACTAGACTGCACTACTTGTGCCACGAAAGATACAAATCCCGATACCATGCCGCATAAAGAACATGAGTCTGCAAAATAAAACCGCCCGAACAGTACAGTTTTTCGGGAGGGGAGTTTCCGGTCGCCTCACTTCAAACCCGTACTTCTAAGGTGGGCGTAGGTCGTTCCGTCGGAGGCGCGGTGCAGGCCGCTGCCCCGTCACCGAAGGTGACGGCGTCGGTGTTGACACAACCGGGGCCGATCTGGCTGAATAAAACGCCGGGGGGCGGGCGTGCAGAAGTAGGGCAGAAACCGCGTAGGAAGGGCACTCGAGACAACAAAAAACCACCGGAAATTTCAAGCGAAACGGTAACTCTAAAATTCTCGGCGTAGCTGCTTTGACTCCGAATGGAAGGAAGGAAATATAGAGGTAGAGGGGGCAAAAACAATACAGACAAAGAACCGAAGGGATCCCAAGTGCTGTAACTACCGAACCACGTGTTCAACGGACAGGTCAAAGTCCTGAGTGAGAAAACAACTCACGGTAGTGGAACCGAAGAACAAATCAGATTGTGTTTGTGAGCATTTCCTCCAAGATGGCGCTCATGTAAAAAATAGTGACGTCATGCACATGAACGTTCTTCGTGAACGGCTCTGTACTGCTGCATGCAGAGTTGCTGAAACCCAGGAAGAGCAACCCAACAGACCAAATACAGTGGTGATCTGCTCCCCAGTTTTCTGCAGCTGTCTTCTCCGTACTTCTTCCGTAGTCTTACCGTGCCTAGGGGTGTCCAAAATTTTCCTTCAGAGTGAAAGTTCGCTTTTTCTCTCACTCAAGGCTTTTTGTTGGCTGGCTTGCTTGACTTGCTGGTGCTGACTTGCTGGGTGCTGCCTGCTGGTACTGCGCTGCCTGCTGTGTGCTTTCTGCTGGTGCTGCCTGCGTGTGCTGCCTACTGGTGCTGCCTGGTGCTCATATAATATTTTTTTCCAAAACTTGAAAATTCGAAAAATATACCCAAGTATCACAGTCCCCGTGCCAAAGATTGTTGCTATGCGTGTGTACCCAACTACTTGCAGGGCTGGAGGGAATGCGTCTCGTTGGTCAGGCGACTGTTCGCAGCTCGTGGCCGCTGCGAGGGCACAGGAAAATCCGTCTCGGGAAGAAGGCGCTTGCGCTGAACACAAACTCGTCGAGACGGTCAGCCACAGGACAGAGCGGACGGGGTTGTAGCCCTGTGCTGCCTCCGACTGAAGCTTTGCAAGCTGTGGTTGACCGTCACGTTCCTGGACCGGGAACGGCCTTTTTCTTTTCATTCTTTCTTCTTCTTGGTTGGTTTCGTGCCCATACCACGCACATCCGGTGTTTCTCAGTGCAACAGAAAGCATACCTGGTTGGTGAGCAGCGAATGCATGATGAACCACGTATGCGCCTCGTACTCGCAGACCTTTAGGATGTCGCCTCCACTGACAGGCTGCCACTCTTTTGTGATGTACTTTTCCATGCCACGGGGTCCCCTGCGAAGCCAAGGCCGGTTGTCTAAGAGAACTGAAAGACCCACCGGCACGTCGTTTTTCTGTGTTGTGTGTGGTGTAGGTGTACCTCGGCAACAACGAATAACACATTGCCCCACGACTTTATCCTTCTCCGGTATTGAGCTTGTGCATTTTCTCGAAGGCCATCCGAAACCCGGCTTATGGCGCTGGTCATTGGGGGGGTCTCGTTCGGACCGTTACTCTCTTCATCGGTAAGAAACGTGAAGCCATCGGGGCGATTAACGCAAAATCGATCGAGGGGAGCGAGGTTAGTCCTTTTTAAGATGGATTGTGTCTGGCGCTCTCTCCGTTAGGGTTGCCCGAGGGAACCGGCTGTGAGCCGAAACTCGACGCCGGTCTCTCCGGACTGCACCAGGAGAGAGCTTCGCGCGGATCATAAAGCACCCGCCCTGCACGAGGCACGCGCCCAAAGACCCGTGCACGGCTACCGTAGCACCCTCCATGTTTGCACCTTCCTCGGATGCTACGGTTGGGAAGGGGCTTCAAAGTAGTTGGGAAAACACGTTCCCCTTCCCCGCGTTCTGCGTGTGGGGTTACCACCGGGCAACTGCCGCAGCAGCCGCAGATACGTCCTTCGCCCTTGGCTCACTTTCGGGAGCTGCTCACCTTCCAGTGTTTTTCTGGTTGTTGCCCTAAAACAAGTTGCCTAGTGTGGGGCGCACCTCGCGGAGAACTTGGTCAGCCTCGAGTCTGAGGAGCCCATCCGCCACTGCCTAGAATACCTCGGGGAGGTAGGCCCAAATCAGAGGCGATTTGTACCACCTTTCCTTTGCTCTTGGAGACCTTCAAGTCTTTGTACGTCAACACGGAACACGCGTGTCGGCGGGGGGTCGATAAGGGGGGATTGCAAGAACGTGCTTGGAATGGATATGTGCTCAACACCGCACTGGTCCCGTCTGCGCCGTGTTTCGGTCCTTTAAGCCACGGACACATAAGGACACACACATACACGGACCATCATCAGCGCGGAACCTGAGTGTCTGCAGATAGAGACAGCGGGTTTTCAGGCAGCTGTTCGTAGCTCGTCACAACGGCGGGGTCGAAAGAGAATAGGCGCGACGTTTGTTTGTACGTGCCGGGGGAGTGGCCTGTTAGTGAGTGAGCTAATCTTCTCCCAAACCCGCTGCCAGCGTTCTCTTTCGTGTTTACAACTGATTGTTGTTGTTGTTTGTGCGTACGTATGAAAACCTTGCTACAAGTGATTTAGCACACAGCACGCTGCATCCGATGCTGTTTGATGCTGACAAGCAAGCTTGTTACCATGAAAAACGGATCTGGCGCTTCCTTTGTTTGTGCGCACTTCCTTCAAACCTGTTTTGTTTTGTTCATCTAACGGGAGTGAGGATAGTACGCTGCCATCGATCTGTTTTTGTTCTTGACAAATTGCATTTGTTAGACACAAAAAGCGTTTGCGCACCTTCAGTATGTTGTTCAACGCGCTCATAGGCAGCACTTTCATCTTGTCGATGATGTACCACAGCAGCGAGATCGACGTCATGCAGACGGTGAATTCCTGCCGCCGTTCCGAGTCCTGCTTGTGCACTTCCGACTTCGCGTCGGCGGCCGGCACGGGCCAGTAGTCGGTGTCCGCGTTCGCGTTCAGCGTCACGATCTGCCGCCATATGTAGTCGAGCACCTCCAGCAGGTCGTCGTCCGCCCGTGCGACCCCTTCTTCCGTCCAGAACACGAGCTCCAGCAGGTTGACGAGGACGCCTTCGTAGTACAGCAGCGAGTAAAGACACGCCGGGTTCTTCGAGATAACCTCGTCTCGGATGCTGGGGAACACCTTCCGGCGCCACTGCTCAATTACAAGCAGTTCGTGGATCAGGACGCTCACTTTGTCGTGCGACAAAATCGCTTCAACTACGAAGTCGCTCGACGACTCCTGGGACGCGGTGTTGTGATGCGCCTGGCAGTTCAGCTGCTCGACCTTGTTGCGCTGCTTGTGCCACGCCCGCGTGCCCATGTCCGAAATGGGAAACGGCTGCAGGTCGCGCACCATCGCCTCCGCTTCGGGCTGGATCAGCACCGACGCTCCGGTGAACCCTTGCATCATCTTCTCTTCCCCGTTTTCGTCCCGGCCGGGGTGTTTTTTGGTTTCTTCGATCCCCCGCTTCTTTCAAGGGGGGGAGGGGCGGTGTGTGGGCGCCTATTAGCGGTATTTTGATCGAAAAGTGCACATGCTCGTTCGGGAGATGGCGGGAACACTTCAGTCGTGAGAACTCTCGATACAGTTTGCCACCGTGTGCCAATTTTCGTCGTCGTAGTAGTCAGAAAGACTGCGTTGTACTCTGTGCAAATCCCACGTCAGGAGAGCCAGAGCTGAACAATGAAAAGAGAGAGAGAGAGAGACGGGTTAGAGTGCAAGGACCATCTCTCCGGGGAGTTTCCGGTCTCCTCACCTCTCTTCGTACAGCTACGGCAGGCGTAAGTCGCTCCTCTCTCCCTACAGGCTTCCTGTGGGGGGGGGCAGCACTGACGTGTCTTCTTTTTACGGTGGCAAACTGCGAAGTAAACTCCGCAGAGCACAGTGGGCACGGGGTTGCCGTGTGCAGCACCAATGGTTGAAGTACCAAAAGGAAAAAGAGTGCGAAGAAGTAATCCTGCGTGCTGAGGGCAGCAAGTCGCGTCACGCGAACTGTCGCGTGCGCATCGCCGACCACCCCAGTAAGGGCCAGTTGGGGGAATAGTTGAGTTGCAGCTCTTGACAAAGATAGAGAGGGACAGAGAGAGAGACGAGTTAGAGTGCAGGGACCATCTCTCCGAGGAGTATCCGGTCGCCCCACTACTATCCCGTACTACTACGGCGGGCGCAAGTCGTTGCGCCGTGGGCGCGGAGCGAGCCGTGGCCCTGTCAAAGATGATTGTTGCACCGATGGTGGCGCAGCCGGGGGCGTTCTGACTGGCGGACGAGACCGCCTGGCAGGCGTGTGTTGGCACGTTGTTTCGCGGGCTCTCCTCCTTTTGGCAATAGCCCGCCCTATGGCGGCGGCTAGCATCTTGACAGAGAATCTCAATCCCACTGAACATAGAGATAGATGGAAAAAAGAACGTGTTTTTATTAGCGTTATTTGTGGTTTTTATTCTTCGCTTTTTCTCACGAACGGGGGGGTCGGTCCTGCTTTTGGCTTTGTAGGTTCTCCCGACTCCCCAATTCGTGGTTAGCACAAACTCAAGAGGTCTAGTCAACTATTCCCTGCAGTATTGGCATACTTTCACGAAAAAATATGCCTTCGCTCTTTCGCTATCCTTTCAAAAACTGTTGCGTTGACGCATCCACACGAGTTTGGGCCCTCTCTTCGGGTTGTTCTTCTTTTTCACCTGGTAATGTCTTGAGTTAGGGATCTCCATGTGAAGCACGGACATGTAAACTGTGACAGTGACATGATCTTCAGTTTGGTGTTGGTTCGCTCATTGCTCAGGCTTACATTTTTGGAACACATTGCAATGTCTCGAGAGAAAAAAAAGGGGTCATGCCCAATATAGGAAAGGGGGTCCTCCCCTCCTGGAAGCCTTAGCGCTCCAGGAGGACGGAAGGATCACTACCTCTCCTGTTGGTAATATGGTCAACCACCGTAGGCGCGCTGCAGGTTGCGGCTCTGCTACAGTGGGTGGCGGCGCCGGAGTGGGCGCTGTAGGGGCGCCGGCGGGTGGGCTCAAACACAAATGAAGATGACAGCGGTCGGTCCACATTTCCTTGAGTTAGGAAATACTGCTCCGTGTAGGCATCGGGACAGACCGGTGCAACACCCAGCTAAGCCGGCCCCTCCTGGCAGACTTCGTCACCAGCGAGAACACCGGCCCCAAATTAAGAGGAAGTGCCGAACACTGTGAAATCGAAGGACGAACGCGAAGACGATGCGGAAAGAGCCGGAAGCACGACTAGGTGCGCGAAAATAACCAAAGCGACTGCACACCGCGAATGCTTCACATCGTGACCTCAAACCTTGCATCAGCAGCTCCACACCAGTCTATGCAGCGCAGCGGCAGGCAATTTAATGCGGTTCCAGGGGATCGGGGTGGGCAGCTGAGCTGCCGCAGCAGCAAACGGAGGCGCACCATGCATGAGCAGAGGGTGCCTCGCCGTCACGCTTTGAAGTAGGCGTAAGCAGGGCTTTCGTTGTCCTTGTAGTAGTTCTTCACCTGCCGTAGGTTAGCGATTTTGTCCCTGTGCTTGCAAATGTGCTTCAGGTGGTCGAAGCAGTCCTTCGAAACACCGTCTATGACACCGCTGCGGTACAACCCGAGGTACAGGAAGATAAGCAAGTCGGCCATCGTCAGGCGATCGAGCAGAGCAAAGCCCGACGAGCTCGTTCCCAGCACGCTGTCCACATGCGCTGCCCACTTTTCGACGGGGCCACCTTTCACCATCACCTCGGCTCTTTTGGCGTGCCTCTCAGTGGGGTCTGTAATGTCGAATGTCGGCATGAACGGATTCATCGCGTCAGACACTTTGTCCACCAGTTCGTCGACGAGCAGTGCTTCGTACGGATCTTCTGGGTACAAAGGCTTGCCGTCTACCTTGGCAAGCTTGCACGCGTATCTGCACAGGGCGATACTCTGGGAGTGTGGCTTTCCATCGACTTCTAGCAGCGGCAGCTGCACGGGGGCGAACTTCGGCTTCATCCCGCCCCACGTTTCGTGCGTGATTATGCTGTCTTCGAACTCCATCCCGCCGACAGCGAGCGCTAACCGCGTCGGCTCGGCCCTGCCCGAGGACGCAAAGTACGTTACTTTCAGTTGCGGCATTATCTTTTCAAACGTATCAAATCCTGACGGGAACAGTTGACTAGAGAGAGTCTCAGAACTTGAGAGTTTGTGCTGCTCAAGATTAGGGGAGTCGAAGCCCCTAACGGAATCTGCAGCGGGATCGACCTCCTTTCCCTCATGTAAGAACGAACTTCAACGAAGCGGAAAAAAGACAGGCGCTTCGTTTTGTTTGTGCGTACCGGGTGATTGGATTTCCCGAATTCAACCATCCACCAAAACACGCTGCCTACGTCTTTTTAGCCTGCACAATACGGCAACCGGCAAGATTGTTAGTACTAAAAATGAGTTTCAAGCGAACTTTAACTCTCCCCCTAGCCACAGCACCGTGGACGCCTCCGAGTATCCTTCACGGTAACCTAATCTAAGCGGTTGCTTGCTGCTGTACTCCAAGCAAAAAGGCGGTCAAATAAAAACGGAACGAAGAATGCCTACAAAGCACTTTTCCGGAACGTAAGCGTAAAGCGTAGAAAATACGTTGAAAGCTTTAAAAGCATAGAGGAATCGCGGTGCCAACTACATACTTAGATGCGTAGGAGGCTACGGAGAGAAAGAGAGAGAGAGGAACTTTTTGGTCCGTTTGGTTATGTCGTGCCGCCGTGCTTGAAAGCGGTTTTCGACAAAACGCGAGATGAAATTGTTTTTGAGGTGTAGGTTTGCATTCGATTGCTCGGTGTTCCAAACCAACAACACTGAGCGGCAGCCGGGAAGCGAAAGCCTGCACGTGATGAACCGATGCGTTCAAGCAAGACCAGCTAATTGAAGACACACCAGTCAGGGGCACGGTCGTTGCTGTGTGACAGGCGCTCTCACAGAAACCGGGTACGTGCAAAGGGGCCTACCACTCCCCGTCGACCGAAGCCCTGTCGACAACCGAATACACTGAGAAACGCGCAACGACGAAGAATTGGGAGAAGGTACTCGTCGAAGCAACATGTCCCCTGTGCTTATCGGAGAGGCGCTTGGCAACCGGTATATGATGCACGCGTGAGAAAAAACCCGACCACAAGGGCCGGTTTGGGCAAACCTACTGGCAGGAGTAGCTCCTTCGTGCGAAGGAGAAAAATGAAGAGGAACACCGGAGGGGAAATCGTAGGGGAATTTTACGCTGAACACTACCTCTCAAGCATCTTTTAGGCTGAGGGAAGGAATACTGCCCCCTAATCCTAAACTGCAGGCTACAATCTACTACTGCTGCAACAAAACTACAACTGCAAGCGGCACGGTAAAGTCTACGCTTTGAATGGAGCGTACACAGGTCCTTCCTTGTCTTTGTAGTAATCGTTGACCTGCGGGATGTTAGCTATTGTGTCCCTGTGCTTTTTGAGGTGGGTCAGGTGGTCGAGGCTGTCCTTCGGGACTCCGTCTAAGGTGCCACTGCGGTGCCCGTTTGCGAAGAGGAATATGACTAAGTCCGCCATGGTCAGCGAGTCGCCGACAGCGAAGCCCGACGTGCTCTTCGCGAGTACGCTGTCGATGTTCGCCATCCACTTTTCAACGACGCCGCCCTTTGCTACCATCTCGGCCCTCTTTGCCGCCCTTTCCTTCTCCTCGAGCACGAAGGTTGCACCGAGCGGTGCCATAAATTCGTTGACTTTGTCCACCAGTTCGTCAACCAGCAGCGCTTGGTACGGGTCTTCCGGGTACAACGGCTTGCCGTTCAACATAGCAAGCTTGCACGCGTATCTCGCGATGGCCATGCTTTGCGAAACTGTGTTCCCGTCGACTTCGAGCAGCGGCAGCTGCAAGGGGTTCACCTTTGCCTTCATCGGTCCCCAGTCCTGAAACTGGACAGTGCTGTCCTCGAACTTGATGCCGCCCACGGAGAGAGCTAGACGCGTCGGCTCCGCACGGACGGGGATCGGGAAGTAGATCACTTTCAGCTGCGGCATTTTCTTGTGCTTTCGGTTTTGGACAATCGCCCGTGTAATCTGGGATTCGTGATCTTCGGTTGAACTTTTATATGAATCGGTTTTCCGTGTGTGTGTGTGTTGCGGACTCATATTAGCGTGGCGCCCCCCCAGCGAGAGTGTGTCCACGTCCGTGTGTGTGTGTGCGTGTGTTAGAATTCATGTATGGGTAACCCCTGTTGCGGAGTATGGCCCAGGCCGTTGGCTTCCTCACGTCACAGCTGACGATCCTTCTTGCTGCCGTCGTGATGACCACGCGCTGTCCGGAACTGTAGCTTTGTTTGACATTGGCTCCCCGCTTCGTGTCCTGTGTGCAGCTGGCTGCAACATGTATCCGGGGGCAGGCGCCTTCTTGTGCACACGGAGCAGCGAGCCGCGTCGTGTTTGGAACACTTCGCTTTCTTATTCCCTGTTCGCTTCACTGTTGGCCGTGCGCCAGCCCTTCTCTGCCCCCTTCCCCTCCACTCTGCCGCCTCCTTCCAGGCCGCCTCGTAGTATCTCTCCGGCTGTACGCATCCCGCCCACTGCTCATGCGCCTTAACAAATGGGTTTGAGGCCTCTGTGGCGTTCGCGTCGGGGTTCCGTTGGCTCATCGCCCGCAACACCACTTCCGTTCGCGGGGCGAGCTCGGCTCGGCACGAGATGCCCTGCATGACCCCTCCGCCCAGCGCTGTGACGCTGGTGACATTTGCGACGCGCCCGTGATGCCATTTCACGCCATAAATCCGCGCTACTGCACTGGTGACTTCTCGGAGGGATTGACTCTTTGCCAGAGCGCTGAGCTTATATTCCTCATATTGCGCCCTTACCGTCTGCTCTTGTGCGCCTATCTCTGCCTGGACCATGTCCATTGCCGCGTTGCTTAACGCGTCGGCGTCGACATTCCTTTTCCTCGGTACGTGCTCAATATTTAGGTCGAACCGCGGTGTTAATCCTAAATGTGTGTGTGTGTGTGTGTGTGTGTTGTAGACCTGTTTTCACGTGGTGCCTCCCTGAGCGAGGGGCGTCCACGCCTCCTTCACTTTCAAGTAACCGCCGATGCTCCCGCAGGTTGCGAGTAGGGGTCCGTTTTCAACTGGGGGTGGTGCCTCGAACAGCACCTCGCGATTCCTTCATTGTCAGCTTCACACTCGCCGCAGCGCTCCAGTCTGTGGGCTGTGCAGAATTGCACCCGCGGCCTTAGGCCATCTCCATCATGATGGTGCTGTTTATACCGGCAACAGGTCTCCGCTGGCAGGCGCTTCTTCGCACATCCCTTGCATCGGGGCTTCCTATGTAGTGCGCATATTTCGCCTGGGCGAGCCGTGTTCACCGCGTCCTTCGGGGCCTTCTTCGGTCGCGCCCCTCTGCACGCTCCTGCACCCGGGACCTTGTCTACCATCTCGGCTCTTGCCTTCCAGTCGGTCTTCCCTTGCGCCCATCGTGCGGGGTATGCTTTCTCTGGGACATAGGTTGCTGCCCATTCTAGATGTTGAGGGAACAATGTGGTCTCAGTCCGCGCCGGCCTTAGCGTCCGTACGTGTTCTCGGATGCCGAGGATGACCGTGTCAGTCGCCTCCGAGAGTTGCGCACGCCGCGAAGCCCCCCTGACAATTGTTCCCCCGACGGAGGTCAGGATTGTGGTCGCACATTCGTGGCCGTAAAACCACGGCCGTCCTGTTACCTTCTTGTAGGCATTACCTAACTCTTTCAGACTCATCGCTTTTCCGAGTCCGGAGGCCCGAAAGACTGCGAGATTTGCCTCCTGCTGCGTTCGCGTCGGGCGCTGTCTCTGCACAATGTCCATCGCTGCGTTGCTCAACGCATCGGCGTCCACGTTCTCCTCGCGCTTCACGTGCTCTACTCGCAGCGTGAGCCGCTGCCGCAGGGCTACCATTTTCGCGATCGCTCGCGTTAAAAATGGTTTCAGGTCTTCCGAACAGGCTATCTCTCGATTGGTTTGCCCAATAATTAGGGCCGAGTCACCGCGGACGGTGCATTGTTCTCCTTCCGTCCCTTCTGCCTCTTCCAAAAGTTGCAGCCCCGCTATCATTCCCTCATACTCGGCTACGTTGTTGCTGCGCACACTTGGCAGCGGGAGCACTATTTGCGAGTCCTTTACTCCCCCTCTGTAAAGGACCGCTCCTGCGCCCGCCACGGCGAATGCAGTTCCATTTGCCCTTGCTCCTCCGTCGAAGTACACTTCTATGCCACTTGTCGCACCTTCTGGCAGCACCTGCCGCGCTGTGGTGGTCTTGTGCGCTGGGGGCAGCGGCACCGCCGAGTAATACCTGTTCTTGAGCTTCGGGAGCCGACAACCGGTGCGCAGCTCGAAGTCTACTGCGAGCTCCATGAAACTCACCCCTAACTCATGCCCAGGCGGCGCCCACTTCAGGCCTCGCAGCCAGTCAGTGAACGCCATCCACATCTCCGGACCGTACTTCCACTTGGCGGACACCGCTGTGGGCGCGATGTCGGGCACCACCAACTCGTGTGGTTCTGTGGGTCTCCATTGTCGTGGATATTCCAGCGTCCGATGGTGTCGTGTGGACCTGTCCAGCATCTCATCCGCCCCTTGGCGTGCCGTTAGGACCGCCACGAAGAAGAGGTGTAGCGACTCCATCAGTTGGAGTAGCTCTTTCCGTTCCCTGGGCAGAAGGTCCGTGTTTGCTGGAGCTACTCCGCACAATCGCAAGCACGGCGGCCAACTTAGCTGTGCAGCATTCAGATCCCCGTTCTTTGCGCGTATCTGCTCCCAGGCCGGGCACTTCCAGAATAGGTGTTCGACCGTCTCGCGCTCCTGCGTGTCGCAATACGGGCACCCTCTCTCGCTCAGCCCCGTCCGCCCGGTGACCGGCGTGGCTCCTGCGATCACGGACCTCAGCAACCCGGCTTGGTAGGCAGTGAGAGATGAATCCTGCTTCTCTAATAGCCTCCTGGTTGCCGCAAAATCCACCCCGCTTTCAACTCCTCCAAAGTCATTTCCTCTCCTCGCCGCAAGGCGAACCATCTCGCGCAGGCGTAATGCATGTCTTAGGTCGTGCTGTAGGAGGCGTGTGCTTCCTTCCTGCGCCGCGTCGTGAACAACACCCTCCCCAACTTCATTCATATACGCAATGCTCGTTGGTGTCACCCATCGCCATCGAATGCCGTCCAGCGCCTCTTTCATGAAGGCAAAGGGCCCATGCAGCTTTGCGAGCTCTTCTTTGTGTACCCATGCTGTTTCAGACATTGTCTGTGCGTATCCCCACTTCTTGACCTGTTCGGCCCAGGTCGTGATCCGTCTGTAAGCCGGTACAACGCCCGGGTCTAGCCTGTGCCCGTGGTGCAGCACGTGCAGCACAGCTTCCTGCGCACGTCGCGGCGGCCCCGTCCACACTGACTCGGTAACCTTCCGTCTCAAGCGTTCGACTTCCTGCTTCCCGATCGTCGTCACCGCTGCCCCGTAATACCGTTTCGCCCCCGCCGTCATGCTAACTGCGAGGTCGCGCGCACCGGCGGGGAGCGGGAGGCAGGCCGCTCTCTTTAACACGGTGTCGACCATCTTGGTTCGGTCCGCCACGCGCTTGGACTGCGGGAGCGGCTTGCTTGGTGGTACCTGCTCCGTTGTCAGCATAACACCCAGTACGTCAAACGTCGTTTGCTTTGCTATCGTCTCCGGTCGAGCAACTGCCTCTCCGGCTCCATTACTTTCCGTGTAGGAGATTTCCTCCGGGGCGTCCCGTGCTGTTGTGAACCACAGGGACTTCAACTGCGTGCACACTTTCATTCCGGTTAGCCCCGCGAACGTCCCCGTGTGTGTGTGTGTGTGTGTGTGTGTGTGTGTGTGTGTGTGTGTGTGTGTGGGATCCTTACTCCGTTCTATGGACTTGTCGACGTCTCTGGAGGTCTCAGCTCCACTGGCCACGACACTGGCCGGTTGCTTCGCGCTGGCGTTCTCCAGCGGGTGCACGTCCTCGCAGCAACTGCGGGATGCAGGGCAACAAAAGGAAACGGAAACAGGCAAGCTAGAAAGGGCCGAAAATGGCACAAGAAGAGAGAGGGAGGGGAACCCAACCAAAGGGACCTCTGTGCGATGCATCCCCTGGGGTCCGGGCGGCATCACCCTCTGGCGTCTATCGTCACGGAAAGCCCGAAGGGTGCCCGCCAGAGGCCGAGCCTGTCGCTGCACCTCCGCCGCTCGCCGCGTCCGCAGCAGGCAGTTCCATCCGCTGCTCCGACGTTCGCGCACGTCAATCGGGCCCCGGCGGCCAGGGCCCGCGCCTGCAAAACGCCATTGCGGGAACCCAACCAGGGAGAGAGAGGGAGGGGAACCCAACCAGGGAGAGAGAGGGAGGGGAACCCAACCAAAGGGGGGCCAACACCCAGCCTGCGACGTGTGTTGGATTGTGATCCCTCCCGTCCAACCTCGTAACGAGTGGGGGATGCATTGCCTATCCACAGAACGTAGTGGATCCCACTAGACGCGCCTTCGGCGCTCAAGCAAGCTTGCTAGTATGTGTGTGTGTGTGTGTGTGTGTGTGTGTGTGGGTGTGTGTGTGTGTGTGTGTGTGTGTGTGTGTGTGTGTGTGTGTGTGTGTGTGTGTGTGTGTGTGTGTTGTGTGTTGTGTGTGTGTGTGTGTTGTGTGTGTGTGTGTGTGTTGTGTGTGTGTGTGTGTGTGTGTGTGTGTGTTGTGTGTGTTGTGTGTGGTGTGTGTGTGTGTGTGTGTCTGTGTGTGTGTGTGTGTGTGTGTGTGTGTGTGTGTGTGTGTGTGTGTGTGTGTGTGTGTGTGTGTGTGTGTGTGTGTGTGTGTGTGTGTGTGTGTGTGTGTGTGTTGTGTGTGTGTGTGTGTGTGTGTGTGTGTACCTCCGCGATCTTCTTCCCATCTTCGTATACAACCGCGCCAGCACCTGCCACCGCCAACGCGGTGCCGTTTTGCCTCGACCCGCCATCGAAGTACAGACACAGGCCCGACTGCGCTTCGCTTGGTGGGAGGACTCCCGGGCTGTCGTTGTTTTAGTCTTCCGCATTGTGGGTGGCTGGATTCGCCGATCCGACACGTCCGGCAGCCGTTCTCCCGTCGTGAGCTCAAAGTCGACGGCTAGCTCTAAGAACGTCACCGTGTGTTCGGATCCGATATGTGCCCAGCACAACTTGCCGATCCACCAGTGTAGCGCCTTCCAGAGCGCCTCAGTCTGCTTCCATTGCTGCAACACCGTCCCCACTTCGATTGTCGGCATGGCTATCCTTCTCGGGCACGGTGTCGTCCATCCCCATGGATATTGGGCTAGGCGGTGGTGGCGTGACGTTTCTTGTGCTCTGTCGTCGCGTATTTGACGAGCACGCAGTACTGCAAGGAAGAAACGCTGCAGGTTTCCGACGAAAGCACACGCTCGTACATGATCCAGGGGGATCGGCTGCGCAGCCGCATCGACCCCATGCCTGTAGAGAGGCGCTATTCCGCACATGCTAAGGCAGGTTGGCCACGTTGTCCTGTCTGTGGTGACCATGCCGTGCTCTTCCCGCACATCCTTCCATGCCTCACACATCCACCATAGGTGCGCCACCGTTTCCCCCTCTTCGTCGTTACAATACGGGCAGGGCCTACTCTGCCCTGTGCGGCCTGTCGTGGATACTGCCCCTGCGATAATGGACCTCAACATTCCTTGCTGGTATCCAGTGATGCCACTATCCGGCGTTTGCAGAAGGTGTCGGGTGACGCTTCCATCCACTCCATGCGCACACCCCCGCATGTCCTCCCTCCTTCTGCACACGATGGCAAGTTGCTGGCCACGCAGAGCATGGCGCAAGTCGTGCAGCATGACTTTGGTCTCCACCTCAGTCGCGCTCGTCACGTGGAAGCTCGTCTGCTGCGCGCTCTCGCTGACGTACAAGAGGGTTATCGGGCTGTCCCACGTCCAACCCGCTTGGTTAAGGGCTTCCTGAATCAGGCTGTGCGGCGAACCTTTTGGCAATTCGTCACGGCGCGTCCACGCCCTTTGCGCGCTCGTTCTGATGTGTTGCCACTTCTGCATCTGCCTGACCCATGCCTTTACACGTAGATACGCCGGTGCAGTGTACGGGTCAAGCCGATGTCCGTGGTGGAGCACCTGCATGACCACTTCCACCGCACGTCGGTTGGTGCCGGTCCACAGTGCCGACATGATCAATTGGCGTAGGGCGTAGGCTGTTTTGCGGTCCAATGGCATAACTGATATTCCGTAGTAAAGCTTCGCACCAGCCGTCATGGATGCCAGCTTCTCTCGTGCCGCCGCGGGCACCGGGAGTCTCTTTACGCGTTGCAGATTTAGTACGGCGCTTCTCCTGCGCTCCTGGATCCTGCTCGACAGTTTGTGCCCCTGCCCCTTCGCGTGTAGCATCACGCCAAGGCAATCGAAGCTGTCCGCCCTTTTGTAAAACTGCGCGGGTTCCTGCGACTCGAATACGTCTGCGTGTTCCTGCCAATCCATGACTTCGATCAGCCAACCATCTGATGTCCCGAATGAGTGACACTTCTTAGGGCACAGCGACAACCCTGTCAGGACAGTGAATCGGATTGTCTTATTTGCAATCGTCTGAAGAAGGCGGGCTTCTTTGGCGGTGGCTGTGATGTCGTCCACGTATGACCGGGGTTCCCCTTCTCGCTTCACATGCCTCATCCATACGCTGATGAGTAGCCCGATAAGGATTACACTTATCGCGCATCCTTGCATGATGCCATTCGTAGGGGTGAAGCCCTCTCCCACTGTGCCATTCACCTTGAAATGTCGGCGCATCTGTTTATACGCGGCTTCTAATGCTCGAAGTACCATCGCGTTGAAGCCCAGCCTTTTTGCTAGCTGCATTGTGACACCTATTGGCACTGTATCAAAGCACTTCTTGAAGTCGAAGGCTATTCCAAAAAGGGGGCGTCCGGTAATCCGCGCCTCCTCCAATTCCGCCGCCAGGTGCCAGAATAGATCTTCTGTGCTGTGTCCGGGCCGACAACCATGCAATCCTTCCGGTGCTAGCTCTTCCATCCATTTTTGCGCTTCTTTGGCCCTTACTGCTGCCCAAACCCTGTATAGCACCGGTGCAACCGAGATCGGGCGCTGAGACAGCGGGTCACCCGTGCTGTCAGGTTTCGGAATGAGGGAGATTAGTGCATGCATGAGATCCTCCGGCCACTCGCCTTGCCCCTCCACGTCATTCAGTACCTGCACAAACCCATTCAGAATGTCATTTGGCAGTTGTTGCAATTCGTGGATCCTCCACCCATGCATTCCTGCCGAGGCCGACTTCTTCATCTTTGCCAACACTGCCCTCACGTCCTTCACCGTGATCGGCTCGCACTGCATCTCCACTCTGTCCGGGAGTATGGACTCGTACGTTCGCATAAAGCGCTCCCAACATGGCTCCTCCTGTCGCGTGTATTTATTGAAGATTCCTCCCCACGCACCATCGCTGCGCAGCATTCCGTCGATCTCCTTCGCATTCGCCGTAAGGGTTTTGTCTTCTCGTCTCATAAATAGCAACGGAGCGGTGTAGCGGTCAGCAACATGGGCGAATACGAGCCCCCCACCATGCATCCATGCCTCCTGCATCTTATGCGCCCACTGCGATCTCCTGTGCCGTTTGAGTGCGGCGAACGCCGCCTTTTGAGTCCCCTCGAGGTCGGCTAATGTACTCTGCAGCGTCTGTAACTCGGTAAATGCGCTGGAGGTCACAGCTTCTGCAACGGATTTTGGGATGTAGCCCCTGATAACCCTCCTCCGCGCGGCGTCTCTCGCGTGTTCTTCCCGTCTTGTGAGCGGGTATGGCACGTCCGCCCTTAAGCGCTCGTGCCCGACCTGCACCAGCGTTCGGAGATGCCCCAGCAGTTCGTCTCGTGCACGTGTCTGCTTCGTGGACGCTCCTCTTACCGACTGTGGTTGGAACTTTGTAGCCAGCCGGGAATCAGTGACTACTCGTCCTCCTCGTCCCCGTAGGCAATACTAGATCTTTGCCGTGCAACTTCACTAAGTATTGTTCGGCACACTGCGATAGCTGTTTTAGACTGTGTGTCCCCCATCGCGTTTCCTTTGCTCTCTTGGCCAGTGCCTCGAGGTCGTCTCTCTCGTTCTGCTTCAACTTAGGTCTTTCTCGCGGGAAAGCGGCCGGGAGTATGGCGCGGCTGCTCTGTTCCCGGAATGCCTGCTGGCGGAGATTTACGTACAGCGGCGAGTGCGTGTGGAACTTGCTGCTCTCTCTCGCAACAGTCATTACCGTGTCAACGGCCGGTGCTGCACATGAGTTTGCGAGGCATAAGTCAATCCGACTCCCTTCTAACGCGTTCGGTGCCCAGCATGTGTTCGGCGGTATTTCACCACGTCCTCCAGCGTACGCAGCTGCCACGTCCACCCACCTCCCGGAACGACATGCTGCCGCTAGCACCGGACTCGACTCTGTTGTGCAATTGAGGTCACCGAGCACCAATACCGGCACCTGTCCCAGCCCCGCTGCAACGCCTAACACCTCCGATAGGAGCTGTTCCCTTTCTTGCTGCACCTGCGTGCTGCTACCAGACTGCCCATACACGGAGAAAATGTGCATGGCTGTCTTCCCACAATCCAGGGCCACGGCTACTTGCACAACGCGTGTCGATGCGACAATTTTCTTCTCACATTCTTCCACTGGGGTCACTCGCTGCGCTGTGAGGTGCTGCCTTGTCAGGACCGCCACTCCTCCAGGCTTTCTTTGCGTCTTTCCATCCCTTCCTACCACCATTTCTACATCGTTTCCCCAGTACACGTCCCACCTGTACGCTGCCAGTAGCGAGCGCATGTAAGCTTTTTCATGTTTCGTTACCCGCGTTTCTTGAACCACGATGATGTCCGCTACGAGTCGGGCTACTTCCAGTAGCTTTTCGGTGTCTAGGGACGTGACGTTGATCGTGACAATGACCAATGCACTGCTGTCCGTCTTGGCTACCACACTTACTGTTCGCCGCATGGGTGCCGCTGGGGGGTGGGCAGGTAGTGCAGGTTGTGTTCGTGCTGCTAGGGATTCTTGGCTCGGAATCGGGACTACCCCATCTGTTGATCGCTGGAGCTTCTCCCGCATCCGGCTCGTGACTAGCAGGATATCGCAGTGTTCCCTCCTGTACGTTAAGGTTAGGACTTTGGAGGGAGCTGTTCCTCTGCCGTACCTTGCGATCGACTTTCTGCTTCCTGCGGCGTCTTTATATACATCAAGCTTTGCACACGTGTTAGGCTTCTTGGCACCCGGGGTTCGGCAGAAGATCGCTGTGCCTGACTTGAGCCTGCAAGCCGTTTTCATAAGCCGGTCCACCTGGAACTGCATCGAATTGCCTCCGCTGTCTATCACGGTGTACCACGGTACTATCAGGTCCATTCCTATTCCCTGTGCTGCCCTGGAGCTGTCTGTCACGAAAGTGGATGGACCGCGTCGAACAACAGGTGTAACGAGCCACAGGAACCACAGGTGAAACCACGGGTGTAACGACAGGTATAAGCATAGGACCAGAGGAGGAGCCGTCTGTGCATCTTCTTCCTGAACCGACCGTTCGCAACTTAGCACGAGAGATGGAAAAAGGTGAGAACAAAAGACGACACAGAACAGCATGCATCATTATCAACAGACTATCTATAACTCTATACTATGACGACAAGTTTACGGGGGAAGGCAATCTTAGTTTAACACTCCTTGCAGGAGAGAAGGGACCGCACGATTTCCCACGGTGTTACAGTGCCCATCATCCACCTTCTCGGTGTGGATAATAAGGACTTTTTCCGTGTTTGTATCTTGTTCTGATCGAGCGCTGAGCTCGATTCAGCGAATTCATCATATTTGGATAGAGATTTGGAAAGAGGTAAATCTCTGTCGTGAAGCTAACAGTCCTTCGTTTGCACGCTCCGCGTTCAGTAAGTCGTGAGAATGGTTACTCCTACAAGTACAAGAATCTTGGCTGACTCGGTGTAAGCTTTGTGACGTTGAAAGCAGACGAAAAGGTCATCAATCCGCCGAAGCCGCAGCCCTTTAAACCTCAACAACACTCTAAAGTCAGACGAGGTCAGACTCGAGCGCCAGAAGCAAAAAGTCAACCGTGTTCAAGTGAGGTGCGTCTGTGTGCATTGTTGCTGTTGAGGAGCGTCTCTTGAGGAGCGGTTTGCGTGTTGTTTAACTTGTTTGTCACACGCAACAGCGGTCTCGCGGTGTGGACCTATCGGCTTCGTACTTCGGTGCGCTGCTCGAAGGGAGCGCGCAAGCGAGGATTCTGATCCTAATGTCCGTAGGCGCACTAGCGAGGGGGTTATCCCAGCATTTTGCACACCAGCAGTATACAGCCAACCGGGCGACCTTTTTTTTTGCAACCGACTGAGCTCAGGATTCACTTTAACAGCAGGTACGAAGTGTTAATGCCCAGCAACTGACTTCTTGTTTGTGCGCATTTTCTTGAATCTGTGTCCTTCATCTAATGGGATCAGACGCCTCTGCGAGTCTGCGTATGGTTCGCATTAGATCAGGTGTCCAAACGCGGATTTTGATGAGCTTTTTTTGCACCCTGGTAGTGGTAGGCCTGGTCTTCAAACCGGGAAGGGGGGGCACACACCGCTGCGCCGGACGGGAGGCCGCCCAGGTTTTCGAGCAGCTTTTCGAGGGTCAGCACGCGGCGGGTGAGCATCTTGATAGCCTCGTCCTTCGTGACCGAGTCGCGGACGAGCTGCGCGACGACGCTCTCGGCCCGCGCGCTCGCCTCGGCGATTCCCGCCGCTTTCTCGCACTCGAATGACGCGGCCCTCAGGCGCTCCTGCGCCAGCTCCCTGCGCAGCTGCGCGATCTCCTCGTCTTGTGACTGCACCCGCTGCACTGCCCAGCCCGAGGATTGCGCATGCTGTACGGGGGACGTGCCGCCTGGCGCGTCGCGGTGGAACCCTCTTCGCTGCACAGCCCAACCTGAGGATTGCGGATGCTGAACGGGAGACATGTCGTCTGGCGAGTCACGGTGGAACCCTCTGGGTTGCTGCGCAGACCAACCCGAGGGTTGCGGATGCTGGACGGGAGATGTGCCTTCTGGCGCGTCACGCTGGAACCGTCTCCGCAGCAGCCCGTCCTGCTGGCAGCCTTCCGTGCGCGACCGCAGCCTGGCCGCGTCAGACTGCGCCCGAACGCCGCCGGAGCCCTGCAGCCACTCGCCGGCGGCGGTCGACTTCTTGACCCACCCGCCGCTGAGCAGCGCGAGCCACGACCCGATGGCCTGCGCCACCGCCGCCGTCTCCCCCGCCCTCCTCAACCCGATCACCGCCGAAGACTCGGACGGCGCGACGTGCACCCGCGCCTGGGCCCCGGCCGCGGCGCCGGCGAACCTGTGCAGAATGCCACGGGGTTCGTCGTCGTCATCCGATACGCCAGGCCGTCCCTTCGGCCGCTTCGGCGACACGTTTTCCGCGTCCGCAGCGTCTCGCCCCCAGCTTCTCTGCCTGTCGAGGTCTGGAACGCCGTATGGCTGCGGCTGTGCACCGGAAGATGGTCTCCCGTGCGTGTCAGGAGACCCGTTTCTTCGCCTGGGGGACACGTTTTCCGCCTCCGCAGCGTCTTGGGTCCAGCTTCTTTGCCCGGACGACAGATGCCCTGGAACTGGACCTGGAACCCCGTACGGCTGTGCACCGGAAGATGGTCTCCCGTGTGTGTCGGGATACCCGTTCCTTCGCCTGGGGGACACGTTTTCCGCGTCCGCAGCGTCTTGGGCCCAGCTTCTTTGCCCGGACGACGGATGCACCCCGTACGGCTGTGCACCGGGAGACGGTCTCCCGTGTGTGTCGAACAGGCCGCTCCCGCGGCCGGGCGACACGTTTTCAGCCCCCGCCGCCGCTTCTGCGTCCCGCACCCAGCTTCTCGCTGACGCCCTCGTCGGCGTCAGGCTCGCCGACCACTGGCCTGGGGGCGCGTCAATTCCCGCCGGTGGCTTGATGTAGCTGTGTCCAGGCGCACTCCCTTGCCCGGAAGCAGTTGCCGCTCTGTGCAGCTGGGTGGGGGAGGTCGACCCGTCCGCGAAGCGGACGGACGAGCGCTGCGGCGGCGCGGGCTGCGAAGGCGGCGAGAGCCCGGCCGCGGCGTACCACGAAGACGGCGACGAATACGGGCCGGGGCGGTGCGGCAGGGGGTGGGGCGGGAGGGGGTGGCGTGCGGCCGTCGCCACCCGGTCGGACCCGCCGGAAAACGGAGAGAGCGCCGCCGGGGGGCTGCCAGGCAGCGCGGTCAGCGGCGCGTGCCTCCGGGCCGAGGGGGCGGGCTTCACACCGCACGCCTCGTACCGGGCATGCGCCGCGGCGCCCCCGGCGTTCCCGCCGTCGCGGCGGTCGGCCACGTTGCTGTTCTCAACGGCGTCGTTGCTGTTGCTGCTGTTGTCGTAGCAACGGTTCTCGGTGTTCCCGCCGTTCAAAACGTTGGCGGCGTTGCTGTTGCTGTCCCCGCCGGGTTTGTTGCTCACGACGTTGCTGTTGCTGCTGTTGTGGTAACGGTTCTCGGTGTTCCCGCCGTTTAAAACGTTGGCGGCGTTGCTGTTGCTGTCCCCGCTGGGTTTGTTGCTCACGACGTTGCTGTTGCTGCTGTTGTGGTAACGGTTCTCGGTGTTCCCGCTGTTTAAAACGTTGGCGGCGTTGTTGTTGCTGTCCCCGCTGGGTTTGTTGCTCACGACGTTGCTGTTGCTGCTGTTGTAGTAACGGTTCTCGGTGTTCCCGCTGTTCAAAACGTTGGCGGCGGCGGCGGTGTTGCTACTGTCCCCGCTGGGTTTGTTGCCCACGACGTTGTTGCTGCTATTGCTGTTGTAGTAGCGGTTCTCGGTGTTCCCGCTGTTCAAAACGTTGGCGGTGTCCCCGCTGGTTTTGCTGATCACGACGTTGTTGCTGCTGCTGTTGGTGACGCCGTTGCTGCTGTGGTTCGCGTAGTTGTTGTTGCTGCTGTGGCTCCGGAGGACTTCGGTCCACTCCGCGACGTGGTCGGCGGAGTCGAGCTCTCCCCTGGCGACGCCGGTCATCCGGGAGATCTCGTCTGCAAGGAGCTCCTCCTTGCCCTGTATCAGAGTCGCCGTCTTCAAAGCCTCCCAGCCGGCCGGGTCGAGGGAGCGGTCCGCCTTCAGCTTCTTCTCGAGCGCGATCCTCCGCACCGACCCCTGCTGCATGGCCTGCGCGAGGGCCCGCATTTTCGCCTCGATCACCTCGCCACGCGGCCGCCGCTCCGCCGCGACCAACGAAGCCGCCCCCCTCTCCGGTGGCGGGCTCAGCGTAGGTGTCCACTTCCGAGCGGACGGCGATCCAACGGGGAGGGGTGACCCTGTGGGCAACGGCGAGGTCCCCCCGGTATTGTAGAGGCCCATGGGCACGGTCGTACCGCGGTCGGTCGTGGCGCTGGAACGGTACGGCGACGCGGTGGTGCCGGAGGTGATGTGGACCGGCGGGCTGAGGTACGGGGCCAGTTCGCTGTGCTGCTGGCGAACGCTGGGCAACGGGGGCGGCGACATGTCTCGCGCTACACCCGCCGCTTGGCCCTGGGCCTGTTGGTAATATGATGTGGTCAACCCACGCATGAAATGAAAACCGTACACCGCGAGAGTAGGAGAAAGGTGAAAACGGGTTTTTGCAAATGCTTTGAGCTATCTTTGTGTCTGTGCTTTCAGTCGTCTTCTTAACCATGGTTAAGTGCGCAAATGGTGTCAGCCGAAGCTGGTAAAGCTTCGGCTGAGTAGAAATGGAAACTAGAGTTTTCGTTGACCGCACTACCCTGAGCCCAAATCCTGGACGTGGTTTCAGGTGGCAAACTTGGCAAATGATCATGATCAGAAGGTCCTACTTGGGCGGTTCAGTTTCCTCACACATTGCATGTGGCTAAAAATCAAAGACTGGCAAACGAAAGAGACTGGTATTCATAAGGCGAGAAACGCTAATCACTAGAGTGCGTCAATCACATTCTGAATCGGAGTGACGTAGATAACTATTCTGGCGTGACCTCGCCTCGATAATCTTGACGCGTGCGCGTCGCCGACCCCCCCAGTTCGGGAAAAGGGGTCATGCCCAACATAGGAAAGGGGGTCCTCCCCTCCTGGAAGCTCTAGCGCTCCAGGAAGACGGAAGGAACAGTACCTCTCCTGTTGGCAATACGATGGTCAACCACGCATGAAATGAAAATCAAAGACTGGCAAATGAAAGAGACTGGTATATTCATAAGGCGACAAACGCTAATCACTAGAGTAAGTCAAACACATTCTGAATCGGAGCTGCACGCCGCTCTAGCTACCTAACCTGGCATGACCTCGCCTCGATAATCTCAAATGGCGGTGTTAACATTCCACGGAAAGGATCGTTCGCGATTCAAGAAGAAGGGATGCCGATTAGAATGAGTTATGAATGACATACGGCGGCGGTCGCTCGTCGGGGCAGCACGCGCCCGGGATATCCAGGGTCCCTCTCCCCCGCACCAATCGGCGACGGGATCCGAACACCCGGCGCAACGGGGCCCCCGCTGTGTTTTCGGTCACTGCCGAACCGGCTGGCCTCGCTGGCGGACCACCCGCTCTGATTCCGGCCAAACGTCCTCTCGCTGTTCGCCAGCGGAGACCCGTCGGCTCCCGAGGCCCGCCCGAAAGTGTTCGGGCGCAGGGGCGTCGCCGCGAATGGGTCGGTCTGCTCCGCCGGGTCGATGACCAGCCTGTTAACGCAGGCCAGCACGGGGCTGAGCCCGCCGGCTGTTTCGGAGACGTACGACTGCGACATTCCGTAGGCGCCGCCGTACGACGTGGTGCGGCTGGCTTCGGGTTCGAGGGCGCGGGGGTGCTCGGTGCACCTGGTCAGATCGGACGAGGACGCTGGTTTGATCCGGCACGGTGACTGGATCGACGCAGACGCCACTGTGCCACTGGGCGACTCAGTTCCAGCAGGGGCTCGCCTGGGGGCCAACGGAGAAGGAGCGAGGGGTTGGCTGGGGTTGATGAAGTGCAGCGATCCCGACGACTGGCTTTGCGACCCAGTGCCCTGCTTGGAGGAGGCAAGCATTGGCTGGCTGGGGTTGACGTAGTGCAACGATCCTGACGACTGGCTCTGCGACGCGGTGCCCTGCCTGGAGGCCAGCATCGGCTGACTGGGGTTGATGAAGTGCAACGATCCCGACGACTGGCTACCCTGCCCGGATAACGCCGGCCGAGCGGCGCCTTCGACGGACGAAGCCGCCGTCGCCGACGAACGCCGGCTTCCGCGGCCACCCCACGCCGCTTGCATGTCGGTAGAGGTCTTCAGGTTCTTCTGCACCTGCTGGGCCAGCTCCAGCTTCTTCTGCGCTTGCTCCAGACGCAGCTTCAACCGATCCTCCAACGGCAGATCGCCTGCGTGTTGAAGAGGAAGAATAGAGTAACTATTTGGTATAAAATAAGGGCTTACCCCAAATTCTCGCTTTCATTTCATCAACCCTGTGACACTTATTTGTTTTCACCGTTTTTTTGCCAAACGCGATTTTTCCGAAAAGAGATCGCGGTCTCCCTCAACATCAGGGAGAAGTCAGAGCAAACCTTTTTGCTCCACATCTTGGTCATTGAGTTTGACCTCAGCAGGGAGCTGGCCTCAGGACCCCCGGTGGGCATGTCTGGCTTGGGCCTTGTCAATGCCGCACTCTCGACTGTATATTCCGACGGCTACCAGCAGATCACCGAGCTGGACATCGCGATGAACACCACACTCCTCCTCAAGTTGACAGATGACAAGACGCCTCTGTACAGTTACACCCCCTTGCCCCCTGTACCCAAACCTGAAGGACCAAAAGGCGCTAGGATCCCCAGTTCAGTGGAATCCAGTACTCACAAAAACAAGAACTTTCACGCACACCACCGATCGATGAATAGGGCGAAGAACCCAGGCCTGCGCCTGGAAAGAACGCGCAGAAGATGCGGCAGAGGCCCGCCGCAAACCCGCAACCCGCGCCCAGGAACAGGTAGCCCTGAGCCTGGCATACGAGCAGGCCCAGGCGCACCTTTATTCTGTTCCCCATTTGCACGGCCTTGCGGTTATTGCGCGATCGTCCAATACAAACAATGCCAGACATCCCGGCCAGCCTGTCCAAGAAAGTCAAGAACTACTACAAGGGTGACGTGGAGAAGCTGGTCAGCGGTGAAGAAGTCACCCAGATGGCTGAGAGCAAGAACAGATCGACAACATCAAGCCCAGATGGAGAAGCTTAACAGAGTCAGGGCCTACTTCACCCAGATTTTGCCAGAGACTGAGAGAGAGGAGCCCTCGACGGATGCGCCTAGGCCAAGCCGCACCAGCCCCTGCAGGCTGTTTGCCCTGCCTCGCGCAGCAGCTGAATACAAAATGCCCTCGGCCCGCGCAGCTTGCCCCAGGTATCAGCGTCATCAACCCAGCGTCAGCGTCCAACGCAGCCCACGAAGAGGCGCTGCTCCGCGCGGAGGTGAGGGAAGAAGTCATGGCTGAGTTGGCAGCGAACCAGGCGAGAGAGGAAGAGAAGCAATCCATCCTGGAGGCCCAGCGGAGAGGGATTGCGCGTCTAGAAAGAGAGAGAGAGAGAGAGAGAGAGGACACATAATATAAGTCAAAGGGTGTGGGCCTCCACCGGCAAGGATGGCAATAATAAAATACACTTGTATTTTATTCGTTGTATTTTATTGTATTTTACTGTATTTTATTCTGGAGAATTTGTATTTAATACAAGTCTGTATTTGGAATCCCATTTGCCTGTAGTTGACATGTCTTTATTTTGCCTGTATCCACCTCGTCCAGACAAAAATATTGGGGAATTTCGGAGAAATTCGGGGAGTTTCGGGGTATTTCCTTTGCGGCGTAAGGACTCGCCATCATCGAAGACAGAGACATGCACTCCGCGGCGGGCAGAGGTGCAAGATAAGGTACCAGTGACGAAGAGAGGTGGCACGAAGAGGTTGTCACGAAAGTAGTCCTAACCACCAGGACCAGGGGCAGTGAAGGTCGAAGACGGCAATTCGAGCGAGGAGTAAGGTTGATAACCAAAATGAGAGGCACGATGGCCATCCTGAAAGCAGGGTTGCAGGATGATGCTTGGGCGAGGATAACGTTGCTATGGCGACTGGGACAGAGAGATAACGCAAGTCCACCTTCTGGGGTGGGCCTCCACCCACCTGCATAAGGTCGTCGACTGACCTTTCCCGAGACGAGTTGGAATGCGGGTACCATCTTTCCGGAGATTTCCGGTTCCTCCCGTACTCTACAACTCCCCACATAAGTGAACGTGGACTCCGAAGTGTGACACTGGGTGCACGAATTCAGAATTCCGTGACGCAGAGAGGGTGTTCAGCTTCATGGGGTGGCAAAGTGAAAAGCGCCTTCTTGGCGAGAGTCCACGCCACCACAAATATGGGCAGGTCTTGACGAGTTAGTTGCCGATATCGACCGGAAAAACAAAGCTGCCGAGGAAACTAAGAAGCGCAAGGAAAAGCAGGCTGAAGCCAAGGAAAAAGTCGTAGATGTAGTCGAGAATCAGGGATCATTTAGAGTCACACACACAACGACATGTCAAAAACATCAACCACAAGGCAGCTGCACTGTAGCCTACAGGGTCTGTATTTTATTCTGTATTTAATTGTATTTAATTGTATTTAATTGTATTTTATTGTATTTTATTGTATTTTATTATTGAATTTGTATTTAATTATTTGACCCTTGTATTATACCATCTTTGCTCCACCGTCAGGTGGGCCCCCACCGTCAGGCGGGCCAGGGTGGCTCCCTGGGAGGGATAGGGGCGGGGGTTGTCACGCCGTAGCAGTCCCAGGGCTCTCTCCACCCACCTATATGTGTTCTCGTGGTCACCGCTACCCGCAAACCCGCGCTGACCTTTCCCGAGAGAGGCAAAAGAAGAGCAAGCCAGGGCAGCCGCGTTGCTCGAAAGGCAGCAAAGGGCGAGAGGAGATGGCAAAGATAGCCGCTGCAGGCAGAAGAGCAAGCCCAGGAGGAACCAGATGCTAGGAGGGCCCAGGCAGAAAAGAGAGGGAAAGGGAAGTAGCGAGGTCTGAGGCTCACTGGAACCACTGCAAATGGCCAGAGATCGGCCCAGGAATTACAGCCAGCGACCAACGAGCAGCTCCAGAATGGCTGCCAACGGCCGAAGAACGGCAATACAATGACTGCAAATGGCCAAAGGACGGCGCTAGAATGACTACAAACGCAAAAAGCCGCGCCTGATGACAGTGAACGGCCGCCTCTCGCAATCGCGAGCAGCAAGCTCAACGAGGTCTAGTCAACTACTCCCTGCAGTATTAGCATGCTTTCAAAACCGTACACCAAAAAGAAGAAATCCTGGAGGTAGCAAATTAGCGATGATCATGATCAGCGGTTCAGTTTCCTCACACATTGCATATGTCGTCGACCGAAGCAGCCGGAGAAAGCAGGCGCAGGGGGCAGGTCTAGGCATCATCTAAGGCATGCGGCTTTTTATTTCCCTTCACTGTGTTTGCGACGCAGCGGTCGAAGCGTTCGAATGGTCAGAGAGAAAAAATAGCAAGAGGCAAGTTCTTGGGATTTTGTGTAGGGCGCAAGGCGAGCGCCGGGACCCGTGGATTCACACAGGCCACCTTGCTCCAGGGAGGGGCACGGGCTGCCTAAATTTTCACGAACTGTCCAGTTTCAGATCCGCTTTGGAGAGGACGCGCCATATAACACGCAGCGACGAGGGGTACTCATTTTGCGTGGCGCCCTCTTCCGTGTGCAATCACGCGGAAGGAAACATCAGACATGCCCGAAAAACGTCAGAACATCCTGGCCGCAAAGGTTTTTTAACGTCTAAGGCTCTCCCCGTCTGGGAGGGTGGGAGGGACTTCAAAAAATGTTTCTGACCTGCGGGTCAAGAAAAAAGACGTCGCAAACCACAGGAAAAGGGAAAAAGAGGTGTGTACGGGTGGTTACCTGTTTGTGGCAGGATAATAAAACCTTCCGGAAAAAGTCTTCGTGTTTTTCCTCTCGATTTTATTTCCCTTCACTGTGTTTGCGACGCAGCGGTCGAAGCGTTCGAATGGTCAGAGAAAAAAATAGCAAGAGGCAAGTTCTTGGGATTTTGTGTAGGGCGCAAGGCGAGCGCCGGGACCCGTGGATTCACACAGGCCACCTTGCTCCAGGGAGGGGCACGGGCTGCCTAAATTTTCACGAACTGTCCAGTTTCAGATCCGCTTTGGAGAGGACGCGCCATATAACACGCAGCGACGAGGGGTACTCATTTTGCGTGGCGCCCTCTTCCGTGTGCAATCACGCGGAAGGAAACATCAGACATATTAAGAAAAAACGATAAGCAGCTCCCCCCCCCCCCTTTTTTCCTTGACCACGCATCCTCTCCTCTCAGTTCATCTGACCACTCAGCAACAGTACGTTAGCGTTTCATAATGCGCATCCCCACGCGCAGATCACGACAGAAGCTAGAAGAAGCGGTGGGGGAAAAGAACGCGCTCAGGTTCTTTCTCTGGTGTCCACATCCGCCACCATTTTTGCGCTTGCCACCAGGTGAGTCTCGACCTGTGCCTCCCCAATGGCCCTGTGCATGTCAACCAGTAGCCGATTTTCTACGGGATGCGGTGACGCCAACTTACGGAACCGGCTCTCTGCGGTGCTGTTATCGTGGAAAACGCTAAACAGCACCCAGCCGTTCGTGATTCTCCTGGCAACCCGCAGCCCAATCACGGCACATGCGAGCTCTCGGCGCCTGATCGGGACTGGAGGCGAAAGCTGAGCTAGCTTCATCGTCCATTTCCAGCTGCTTCGTACCAGAACGCATCTCTCCACCGGGTCCAGAATGGCAATGGCACCCCCCTCATCTGAGGCGTCCGTCCAGACGTGGACGTTGCGCGTTGGGTGCTGAATCCTTCTGGGCTTACAATGCAACAGCCATGCCCTTCCTCTGTTAACCTCCTCTACGATGGCTCGGGGGAGTCTGATCACAGTGTCCCAGTCCTTGACTGTCGTGCATACGCTGCTTAGCTGTCGATTTGCCCGCAGCAATTCCGGATACACCGCTGCAGGACTCCGCATGACGAATAAACCCCATCTGAGACATCCAATGAACTGAGCCAGAGCCCTGTACGACGTAATCTTTTGTCCGAATAGAGCGTTCACCGACTCCGCCCATTGCCGTGGGATCGAAAGCGTCTTTTCCGTGAGATTGAGTTCTATCCCATCGAAAGTTCCCGATGCCGAGGGTTCTGTCACTTTGTCTTCCCTAACGACAATGCGGGCCTCCCGGAGGGTCTGCCTCAATCGCTGTTCCTGAGCCCTAACATCGTCAACTCCTTCGCCTCCAAGAGCAATGTCGTCGTAAATTGCCAAGCTCGAGGAGTCCACGCCTGCACCGCGCCGCACACCCAGTGTCGTCAGCTGCGCAATGGTGGGCGACCGCGATATGCCCGGCACTGCGATGGTAAATAAGTAATATTTTCCGTCGCGTGCCCTAAAACCCAGGTTCTCCATCAGAGCCGCTGACACAGGCAGCTGATAAAAATACCCGAGGAGGTCGAGTGTCATGAACACCTCAAACTCGAGTGTAAACGCCTCGATGTCAGCGAGTGACGGCGTCTTCGGGGAAAGAACTGGGGCTGTTCGGAGGTCAAACGGCCGGCCATCTATGAGAAGCCGCGTCTCTTGTTTATTTTTCTTCGGGATCTTGAACACACAGAGGGTGATTCGTGGCCTTCGAGCGGCGCGCTTCACCACACCACTTTCGAGCATCGCCTGCAAATCAGCGTCGGATATATCCCGACTTGGTAGAGCTTGATGTCTTTCTGTAGACGTGAGAAGTGGCTCCTGCGTGCACTGCCTGAGGACAAAAATCTCCTGTGGTGTCAACCCCTGCTCAACGACTTCGTAATTCGCCCTGGAGGAGGGCAGCTTATCCAACGGCCCCACGGCTCCTCGAAACGGCGTCTTAGGCAGGGAACGCATGTACGTCTTTGTAGTCAGAGTGGCGAGCGCCAGTTCTTGCTTCCTTATTTCGCTTGTGCACTCGCTTCGTTCTTTTTCGATAGTCTCGGCAATATTGAATTCTCCCTCAAAAGCAGCTTCGCTTTGCTCGCCTAAGTCACCACACAGGAGGCTGCTCGCCCAGTTGAGCTCGTCGTCCACGATGTTTGAAATGTCAGGGTGGTTCTGCCTTTTCCAATCTTTGAGGGGATGCTCCTTCTGCAGGTTCTGGGCATACGCCGGGCAATAAGAACTGACTTTCGATGTTCCTTTAACCTTCAGTGCCCCTTGGTCTTGCAGCCTTCTTTGTTCTGGCACTCTGCCTTCTCGCTGCTGCGAGGTATGGGCATCGCTCAGCTTGGCGTGGCGGTCATCCTGTTGCCCTGCGAGGCAACGGCCCTTGCTCTGCGGAACAGCACTCTGTTTGCCTGGCGAGGCAGCGCTCCTGTTGCTCTGCGGAGCAGAACTCCCGTTACCTGGGGAGACGGCGGTTTTGTCGCTCTGCGGAGCTGCATCCTTGTTGCCCTGCGGGGCGGCGGCCTTGTTGCTCTGCGGAGCTGTCTTGTCGTTGCCCTGCGGGGTGGCGGTCTTGTTGCTCTGCGGAGCTGCTTTCTCGTTGCCCTGCGGGGCAGCGGCCCTGTTGCTCTGCGGAGCTGCCTTGTCATAGCCCTGCGGGGCGGCGGTCTTGTTGCTCTGCGGAGCTGCTTTCTCGTTGCCCTGCGGGGCAGTGGCCCTGTTGCTCTGCGGAGCCGCCTTGTCGTTGCCCTGCGGGGCGGCGGTCTTGTTGCTCTGCGGAGCTGCTTTCTCGTTGCCCTGCGGGGCAGTGGCCCTGTTGCTCTGCGGAGCTGCCTTCTCGTCGCCCTGCGGGGCTGTGGCCCTGTTCTGCGGAGCGGCCTTCTCGTTGCCTTGCGAGGCGGCGGCCCGCGTTGTGTGGCTTTCTCGTTGCCCTGCGAGGCGGCGTCCTTGTCGCCCTGCACAGCGGACTTGTTGTTGCTCTGCGGACCAGGTGCCACTTACTCGCGTAACGCCACATGCAGCCTTGCAGATACCCTTGCCGTTCTCGTGTGGTCTGGTGTGACGCAGCCCCACAGGTATCTCCTCAGAGTGGCGATGGACGTGTGCCGTGCAATCAACAGGAGCTCGTCCCATTGCGCCCCGCTCTTCGCCAGATGCTGCAACGCGCCCCGTTTCCAGCTGTGTTCCGCGCAACCTGGAACCAACTTTCTTGCCAGGGCTAGGAGGTGCCTGATCGTGGCCCTCTGGAACGGCTGCTTCAGGCCTATCCACCTCTTCACTTTCTCGCGTTGCAAGGGCGGCAGCTGGTAGAGCACTTCTACCTCGCGTAGCCTCAATTTCGCCTCTTTGGTGGTCCACCAAGCTATCCGTAGCACCCCTCGCGCTGTCAGCGTGACATCCTCTGGCTTGATCTCCAGAAGATCGGCCATCCGCAGGGCGCAGCCCCACAGAAGAGCCGCCGCAGCTACTACTTCCATGTCCGCAGCCGCGTGCATCACGCTTCGCGCTTCCTCGAGCGTCAGAGGGTGTGCGTGATCTGGCATTTCCCGCCTTTCGAGGCGCCGCTTCAGCAGCGCCCGCTTCGTCTCCTTCATCTCTGCGGCCGAAACGCCCATCTTCGGGCCCAAAGCGCTGAGGTAAGACTCGACGCTGGTCGTCCGCATGTTGCCCTTCCTGGGGCGGCCTCGCTTTCCGCTTTCCCGTGCGACGAACTTCGCCAACTGCGCTTCGCTCATCCCACCGTCCACCATGGCAGCCGCAAAAGCCTTCAACTTGAAAACTGCTGGTGCCTGCTGCAGGTCTGTCGCTTCCGCAAACTTCGCAACGGTCGCTGCCATCGACGCCCGCTGCGCCGCCGTCCCTTCGGTCGTTGCTGCCGCTTCGAACGTCTCCACTTTTTCCTCCCAGCTGTACCGGGAGGAGAGTCAATGGTTTTTTGGCGTTTTCTGCGGAACCTGCTGGTGGACATGCCTGAATCGGCAGTCCCTTCGGAAGCATCGTCCACTTCGAAAATTCTGACACACAGGCCGGGGTCGGTCGGTCGTCTGACGGGTTTGCTGCTTGTATGTCGTTGCAAAGCGCCGCCTCGCCTCGCGCTGGCGCTCGGGAAGCCGGTTCGTCTCCTGGACGGTCCGCATAACCCTTCCGGCCTTCGGGTCTCTCGTGTCGTATATGGCCTGTTGTTGTTCCAGCTCATCGAACATGTGGACAAGTTTCAAGACCCAGAGGCTCGTCCCTGTTCCGGTTCCACGCATTCTGAGATGCTCTCTGATCCTCAGCACCGTGTCGTGGCGCTGCTCCTGCAGGCGCTGGTTCTCTTTGAATCGATAGCACCGGGCGATAGCCGACTCAAGGAGTAGGAGTTTTCCCGCTCCGATGGGCCCTTCCCTCCAGTACCCGGCGTCCAAAAGAGCAAAATCGTCCTCCTTTTCCTCGTCAGACACGGCGTTGTCCAACGGCGGAAGCAACTGGTCCAGGATCTCCACTGCTTCCTTCTCGTCTGAGATCAGCGCCAGTTCCCGGAGTGCATCTGAGTCGACCCGACTCCAAAAGCCCGGTTGCGCCTCTTCATAAGCGGATACGAGAACGTCCGCCCTGTCCGAGGGCAGGCTTGGAAATACCTGCTCCGGTCTCACCATAACATCCCTACGTCGCCTTTTCGCTGCAGAATTCTCCAGCTCGCCCTCTAAGAGGCGTTTCTCCGCCGTCTGCACCTTCGCCTCACGGTCCATAAGCTCCTTCTCTTTCTCGGCAGCTTTTCTCTCCCTCTCCTGCAGATTCTCTTCGTCGGCCGGTCTCATTTTCGGCGGCATGATTTTTGATTTTTTCAAGCGGACTTTAATCTTTTACTTCAAAAAATGTTTCTGACCTGCGGGTCAAGAAAAAAGACGTCGCAAACCACAGGAAAAGGGAAAAAGAGGTGTGTACGGGTGGTTACCTGTTTGTGGCAGGATAATAAAACCTTCCGGAAAAAGTCTTCGTGTTTTTCCTCTCGAAAAAAAAATGAATGGGCTAATCACGGTTGGCAGATAATCACGATTATTACCTATTCTTAGATTTCCGAAATCCGTCCCAAATTATTAGATTTTATTAGAAATTATTAGATATTATTACCTGGTTATTAGAAATTATTACCCATTATTAGATATTATTACCAGGTAATAATCCATTATTACTTGACTTTCCCATGCATTCTCACAGCAAAAGTGCCCCTAGGAGTGGAAGGTGATCGTCACGGTGGGTGTTCGTGCGTCCAAACCATTCCTTTCACCCCGTTCGCAATTCCGTTTGTTGCTAAGTCGAAATGGAAGGATGCCAAAAGAGGTAGGAGAGGTTGGAGGCAAGATCCTGGCAGAGGACGATGATGTGGCACGTGGGGTATGCGACCTCTACCCGCCAGAACCCGTATTCTTAGGGCAGAATGGGGGTCTAACTCATCTGGGAAACCTTCTTTTGAGCACGAATCCCGTTCGCTGGGCATACAGTCCGTTGCATGTGGCCTTTGATGATCGGCATTCGCTGGAACCCGACCGAAGCAGACAATAAGATCCCGTGTCATTTCACGTTCATCTGCACGCGGAATGTACGGCCTGCTTGTGATCTTCTGCCGGTTCTTCGGACTGTCTGCAAGCGCCATAGTCACGTCCTGCCTTTTTCACCGCGGCTTACCCACAACCGCTTTGATGAAGCGCTGGGACTTGCGGTGATTAAGTACATTATGGGGCGGCATTAATACAACACCATTGCTGAAAAAACACCTTGGCGTCACCGACTGCCAGGCCACCCAGTCTCTTGCCTGGCATGGATTCTGGTGTTGTTTTCGTGTTTCTTCTTCTTTGCGTTCGTCGCCATTGAGCATCGTCCGGGACCGTGATGTTTTCTGGGCGGGCGCCGGGTTTTCGCTCACAAACTTGCAGATTTTGAACTCGCATGTGAGTTTTGGGCTGAGTGCGGGCTGAGTGCAAAATCTGAGATTGGAGGAACAATCTGCAGATCTTCACCGAAAGCTGAATCTGAGATTTTCACCGAGAGCTAAATCAGATATTTTCACTGAGTACAAGTCTGAGATTTGGGTGTAGCTACTTTGATTTCTGGGTTCTCTCCATTTTCGCGGCTTCATTGCCAAGATCCTAGTCGGACTGAGTAGTTTTTCCCGGATCCTCCCACATCCTGGGGACTCTCTACAGGCGATTATTAGATTATTAGAAATTATTAGAAATTATTAGATTTTATTAGAAATTATTAGAAATTATTACCAGGTAATAATAATTATTAGAATTTATTAGAAATTAGGGTAGGCGGTTTTTTTTTTTTTGGCCCATGTCCGTCGGCCCACAGAAATTTACGCGCGCGCGCGCAAAAAAAAAACTTTTCAGAAAAAAAAAACTTTTGCCACAAGACTTTCTGCTACTGGATGTCACACCGTATGTACCGGCTACACACCGCTTCATACCGTATGTACCGGCTACACACCGCTTCATACCGTATGTACCGGCTACACACCGCTTCATACCGTATGTACCGGCTACACACCGCTTCACACCGTATGTACCGGCTCTACCTACCGCTTCACACCGTATGTACCGGCTCTACCTACCGCTTCACACCGTATGTACCGGCTCTACCTACCGCTTCACACCGTATGTACCGGCTATACTACTGGCCGGTCCGCTGTTGGCACTTTTGTGCCCGTTGTTGGTGGAATTCCTGGACGATGAGCTCAAAGATGAATGTGGTGAGCTTGATGTGTCCGAGGGGTTGCGGTGGCAGTCTAGAGTTCAACAGTTCCATAGTCGAAGGCTGCAGAGGATAGACGATGCAGTGTGGCTCCTGCGCCAGCCGCGCCAGGCCGCGCCAGAAAACCCTGTTTTCTGGCGCGTTTGGCGCGTTTGGCGCGATTGGCGCGCCCTTAGTGTTTTCACCAGGAATTGACAACTTTTTCATTTTGGGTTCATCATTTGTCCATTTTCTCGGCGATCCCGGCGTGCGTTCCGACAAATTCTTTGTTCGATGAGAAGATCGATGACGAAATCTTCCAGAAAACCTGTTCTCAGGGGGTGTCCACCTATGCTGGTGGCTTCCCACACCCCCTGTTCTTCCAGAGCCACTGAAAAACAAGCTTTTTGCAGGGGATCGATCCCTGCAAGCAGCCTTTTTGGACCGTTTTGGACGTGTTCGCCATGGTAATCCATGGTACCCTGCGGCAATGCAAGGCCGACGAACCACAGGGATCCACTTACGGTTCCGGGTCTATTTGGCACCGTTCTCTTCATCCGAGAAAAAAGCGAGCAAAAAGTCGTCGGGAAAAAGTTGCTACGTGGACCAGCGGGAAATTGTAATCAACCTGGGGACGATTCCTGTCCTTCCCGTGGTAAACCTGCCGCCCGGTGCTCTGCATCTTATGAGGAGTCACGAACCACACACATACTTATGGGTCCCCGAGTCTATTTTGAACCGTTCTCTTCATCGGAGCTGAGGGCGAGCAAAACGTCGTTGAAAAAGATCTGTTGCGTGGACCAGCGGGAAAATATCACCACAACTTTTGCCCAAACCAGATTCCACTGTTTGTGCATCGAAAAATGGCCCGGGAAAATTATCAATTCCCCCGAGGTACTCTTTTTGCCCCGCGCATGTGACGAGGGAGCCTAAATTACCTTGGGACTACAGGGTGCGCCAAACGCGCCGCGCCGCGCCAAACGCGCCAGGCTTGGCGCGCTTGGCGCGCGCCACGCCACGCCAAACGCGCCAGGCCCCAGGAGCCACACTGGACGATGCCACAGGAGAAAAAACACTCGGGTTTAAACTCGAGATCGCGGTTCGCCGGGTACGCCGCGAACGATAAAGCAGTGAACCAGAGGACTGTCGATTGTGCGGGTGTCCGTCAATCTTGTATCTCTCTTCTGACATGCCCCATTGCGATGTCACGGTCCGAGTGCCGTTTTCTTCGCAAATATACCTCGGCACAAGCATTGCCGCCGGTCAAGTGCAAAGCACTATGTCGCAAGCACCGCGAACGCATCGCTTGCCCTGCGTCCTTTTAATGCCTCCTCAGTCGAGTCTCAGATACGTCCCTACTAGTAGCTGCTCCAGGCGTCGGAAGGCATAGACGCGTGCACTGCCCGCGGACTGGTTCTGTGTGATAATCGCACCACAGCGGCAAAAAAACCCCCCGACATGCCTTGCCGGTAAAACCGCGCACGGTTTCGAGGCTGAGGCTGTGCTTGTATCCCGCGTGCTTCGACTGCGTCCAGCAGGAGCTGGCTAAAGCTACGCAAATCTTGCTGTTTAGATTGGCACCAACGTCAAAGTATCACGATATTGCTTGCCCAGCGCACCAACCCAGCACCGGGCATAGTCGGCTTCAAAGTCAATACACACTGAGGTAAACAACGTCTACGCGATTTGCATCGCCGTGAAGTATCGGTGTGAGGAACAGGTTTTCGACTTTTCCCGAGCCGGACACGCTCGTGACTACGCCTGCAGTCGCTCTCACGACCGGTTCCAATGCACAGATCCCAAAAGTTTTTTTTTTGCAAAAGTTTTTTTTTTCCGGGGGGTTCCAAAAATTTACGCGCGCGCGGACATGGGCCAAAAAAAAAAAACCGCCTACCCTTATTAGTTATTACCCATTATTAGATCTAATAATACGTAATAATCAGGCTAATAATATCTAATAAAATCTAATCGAATCTAATAATAATTATTACATGCCAACCGTGGCTAATAGATGGTTTCAAAAACGACAAAAAATGGGATTTGGATGGGGTCTTCAATCGAGCTGCCTGGAGAGCTGCACGTGCTGTTCTCCAGCGACGCCGCGGCGGTGTGGAAGCTGCCTTTGCCCAACAAGCTGCCGACGCTGTCCTTTCTCGGGCCCTGCCCGCTGCCGCGCGGGCTTTGTTCGAAAGACGGCGTGGGCGCGTCGTCGGCGGACACCAGCGAGGCGTCAGGTCTTGGCATGTGGCTGAAAAATGAATCTGGCTAAAAAATGGAATCAAAAATGACATGTGTCGTCTACAAAGCAGCAGGGAAGGGGGCAGGTCTTGCTTCAGGCATAGTATTAATCCGAGTCTCGAGGCTTGGTAAATTTGAAATTCTCAAATTTGGCTCTCTAGCGAGCGATCCCACTTTTCTGGGGCAGGCCGTGGGGTACCCCCACCCCGGACATTTCTCGGGCAAAAAGGTTCGGGTTTGCACATCCGCCGGACTGGGCAAAAAGGTTCGGGTTTGCGCAAACGCCGGACTGAGCAAAAGGTTACCTCTAGACTCGCTAAGGGTGGTCCTAACACCCATGTACTTGGCTAAGTGTCGTCTACCGAGGGAAGGGGGCAGGTCTTGCTTTAGGCATAGTATTAGTTGGCTAAAAGATGAAAGTACCTAAAGAATGAAATCAAAAAACGACAAAAAATGGAATCGGAGTGGGGTCTTCAATCGAGCTACCTGGAGAGCTGCACGCACTGTTCTCCAGCGACGCCGCGGCGGTGTGGAAGCTGCCTTTGCCCAAGAAGCTGCCGACGCTGTCCTTTCTCGGGCCCTGCCCGCTGCCGCGCGGGCTTTGTTCGAAAGACGGCGTGGGCGCGTCGTCGGCGGACACCCGCGAGGCGTCCGGATCCAGCGGCCGGCCGCCTTGGCCCGAGAAGCTGCCGCGGCTGCCGCCGCGGCGGAGGTTGCTTGCGTGCGGCGGCGGGTGCAGCTCCTCGTCGGGGTGACCCGGCAGGCCTGCTGCTGCTGCCGCGCCTGGCGGGAGCAGTTCGTCGTGTTTACTGCTCCGCCTGCTGCCCGTTGCCGCCTGCTGCTGCGCGGCTTGCTCGTTGCAGCTGAGCATGCTGTCGAAGCTGCGGGCGATGTCACTGTGCGTGCTGTCTTTGCGGATACACGTGATGTGCTGCACTTCGTCCTTGGTCGTCGGCGTGTCCGCTGAGTCGCGGCTCCTGGTGTTGTTACTGCTGTCCTTCCGAACGCACGTGACGTGCTGCCCTTCCGCGCGGCTTTGCCCGCTGTGGCTGCTTCCCTGCAGCATCGGCACCGCTTCCACCAAGCCCGCGACGTCGTTCGTGGACCGTCGCTGCGCCGCGGCGGCGCTGCCGGTGCTGGGCGGCTGTGCGAGGCCGTCCGCCGTCGTGGTTCTGCTGCCGACGCCTTGGCCTTCATACTCGTTGCTTTCAAACGGGGCCTCAAAGCCAAGCGGCGGGTCTGCTTCCATGGTTCCCCTTTCTTCTCGTGTACGTGGATGTGACGTGTGTGTGCGCGTGTGTGTCAAATTCCCCTCACCACTCCCCCCCGCATGACACCTCCCAGCATGCCGTTCCTGCAGCTTTGTTAATAAATCGCCGGGTTGTAAGGTCCCCGCCACAAACGAGCAGAGAGCACTCGTTCAACCCTCTTCCCCCGGTATTCCTATTCCTGGTGTTGTTACTGTTGTCCTTCCGAACGCACGTGACGTGCTGCCCTTCCGCGCGGCTTTGCCCGCTGTGGCTGCTGCCCTGCAGCATCGGCACCGCTTCCACCAAGCCCGCGACGTCGTTCGTGCACCGTCACTTCGCCGCGGCGGCGCTGCCGGTGCTGGGCGGCTGTGCGAGGCCGTCCGCCGTCGTGGTTCTGCTGCCGGCGCCTTGGCCTTCATACTCGTTGCTTTCAAACGGGGCCTCAAAGCCAAGCGGCGGGTCTGCTTCCATGGTTCCCCTTTCTTCTCGTGCGGAGGTGCGTGTGTGTGAGTGAATGTGTACGTGGATGTGGATGTGGATGAGTATGTGTGTTTGCGGACTCGTTTTTACGTGGCGCCCCCCTTAGCGAGAGTGTGTCCACGTATTGTGTGCTGTAGACCTGTTTTTACGTGGCGCCCCCCTTAGCGAGAGTGTGTCCACGTATTGTGTGCTGTAGACCTGTTTTTACGTGGCGCCCCCCTTAGCGAGAGTGTGTCCACGTATTGTGTGCTGTAGACCTGTTTTTACGTGGCGCCCCCCTTAGCGAGAGTGTGTCCACGTATTGTGTGCTGTAGACCTGTTTTTACGTGGCGCCCCCCTTAGCGAGAGTGTGTCCACGTATTGTGTGCTGTAGACCTGTTTTTACGTGGCGCCCCCCTTAGCGAGAGTGTGTCCACGTATTGTGTGCTGTAGACCTGTTTTTACGTGGCGCCCCCCTTAGCGAGAGTGTGTCCACGTATTGTGTGCTGTAGACCTGTTTTTACGTGGCGCCCCCCTTAGCGAGAGTGTGTCCACGTGCGTACGTGCGTTTGATCTCAGTTGTGGGTAATCCCTACGCGGAATATAGCCCATTGTGTACGTGTGTGTGTGTGCGTGTCATACTCCCCTCACCACTCCACCCGCATGACACCCCCCATCATGCCGTTCCTGCAGCTTTCTTAATAAAACGCCGGGTTGCAGGGTCCCCGGCCGCCGGAACAGAGGCCCATCTCACCCGAGAGGTTGTGGCAAGCTCTCTCTGCGCAATGAGCTTGGCCTGACTAGCTGTTCCAAACTCCTGGTGCAAGCACCCGTCATGGTCAGCAGTCGCCAGCTGCGTCGACTATACCGACTCGCACACAGCCACCGTGCGAAGACGATGATGTGCACGCACCGGCAACGGGGTGCGTACTGACGAGCTTTCTCGGCTGATGACTTCAGCAACGGTGTCGGCTGTTGCGTCCAGCCGATCCCTAGGTACGGGCTGAAAATCGGTGTGCTCGATGAAAAGCGGTGAAACTGGTGAACCCGGGGAAACAGGTGCTGCGCCTTGGCCTAACATCCCTAAAAGCATCGAGCAGAAGGACATCGGATTGCTTCTTTTGATTCAACGTGGGATTTCTCTCTGTCGGGTGTTTCTTTCAACAGGTAGCTATGGGTTACAATGTGACTTTAAGGCTGGAAACGGGGCTTACACTCCGGTTTTGGTCTCAGAGAAAATACGAGTGGTCCACATGTGGACGCGTAAAGTTCGGGGAAATAGCTATTTACTGCCGGACAACTTACGAAGTTGGCACCAGAGTGCCCCATGCAGACTATCGCCGCAGATTCTCTGCATTCTAACTCAAGCCTGACGGTATATCACGGGTTCCCAAGAGGTGATGGAGCCTCGTACAGGTACGTCCTGGAACCGGAAATAGATGAATAGACGAAAGCATCCATTGCTCGGCACAAGACGCTCTGGTTGCCTCGCGTTCGGCCAAGGAGCACCTCACAATATGCATTGAAAGATGAAAAGGAGGTGCGGGATAGAAAGGGGAATAAAGCAACGTCGTGTAGATCATTTGTTGTTCTAAGCTCTATTGAAGGGCCGGTGGGCTTTCTATTTGCTTGCACTGAAAGTTCAAAACGGGTACCCAGCACATCATTTCGAGGTCCTGCACCAAGAGACTAGTTATCAGTCCCTGCCACTGTGGAACAGCATGTCAGAAACCGGGACCCTGGGGCGGGAGCACTGGTTGGCGGAGCACTGGTTGGCGGAGCACTGGTTGGCGGAGCACTGGTTGGCGGAGCACTGGTTGGCGGAGCACTGGTTGGCGATGGCGGGAGCACTGGTTGGCGGTCGTGCGCCACGTGGCTAGGCGTGGGCATTCGCCGTGTGCTTACCGTCCGTCTGGCTCCACTCCGTGATGTGGCGAAGCATCGCGGAGTAGGACGGACGGCCCAGCCCCGGCCCGCCAAGGCGGCCTTCCCGCCCCCTCCAGTATTCCTTCACCCAGAGCGAGGAGTCGTCGGGGGGAGGGGTGGCGAACAGCCAAGGGACCCCCCTGATGCCTTTCGGATGTGTCTCCTGCTGTTCGCTTCACCTCGTCCCCTTGCCGGGTCGTTTGTGGCGTGACCCAGTAGCCACGCGCGTTCGCCGTCTGCTTCCCCGAAGACCGCCAGTGCACTATTTCGGAGAGGCCGGTGAAGTTGCTCCGGTCAACAAACTTGTCGGGCGGGCTGTAGTGGCGGTCGTTCCTGAGTAGCAGGAGGAACCGCCCCATGACCCACGGACTGTCCAGGTCGTAGGTCCAGCCGCAGTCGTCTGGTGACGTGAAGTCGAACCAGTGCTGCTCGAGCTCCTGCGTCAGCGTCCCTGCCATCGCGAAGATGACCGTCCCTGGATTGAACATGCAAAGTCCAGGGTAGACGGTTGCACCCTTGTCGAAGAGCAGGTTCGCCATCCAGACGACGGCTACGTCGTTGAAGGCGGCGTCGTGCGCGGTTCTATCGCTGAAGAACCCTTGTGCCACGTTCATGGTGGGCACATGCACTCCGGATGCCGAGAGGACCTGTCCGAAGACGTGCAGGGTGTCCTCGCAGAGGGCAGCAAGCTCGACCTAGGCCTCAATGCCGAGGACCGTGCACCCCAGCAGCCCGGCCATCGTCATGGGCCAACACGATAACAAGCGTGCTCAATACGACGCTAGGAAGACGCTGCCATTTTAGGTGTAAGTTCACTTAGAGAGATCCAAGAGATCCGGGGTTTCAAAGTTTCCGGGTGACCATTGTCGTAAAGGTTCCTTAAGGTATCGTGAGCACATATGCAAGTGGTGAAGACCAAGGCAGACTGCTTAGCTCGGGACTTAAACGTCGAAGGTTGCGCCAGAAGCGCAAGCTACTGTGAAAGGTCTCCGTTCACGTTACCACTTATCGCTTCCCCTTCGCCGATGCTTCAACAGGTAGTCGCCGCTAGCCGCGCTGTGTACGTGCGAGTGCTTCATGCTACTGGCGACGACGGTCCGAGCTCACTGATGAGCTCGAAACGCGGACCATCGTCGGCACGGGGCTGGGGCAGAATGAGGCGCAGGATGTCTGCGATGGCCTCCTTCTGCTTTTCCGCTTTCGTTTTGACGGGAAGCGGCCTCCGGCGTTGGCTGCTGTATTTCTAGCATAGCCCTATTGACTGGTGGGTGAAGACCCAGGCAGCCTGATTAGCTCGAGATGAACGAATTGTCAGCAACATTGTGCCAGAATTGCAAACACTGCTGTCGATGGCGCTGTGTATCGACCGGTAGACCCACACCGTAAGTATGTACACTACTGCTGGTAATCTCCTTCCACTTTTCGCGCCGCTAGCCACGCTGTGTACGTGCGCTTCATGCTACTGGTGACGACGGTCTGGGCTCACTGATTAGCTCGAAACGCGGCCCGTCGTCGGCACGGGGCTGGGGGAGGAATAGGAGGAGGGAACCGCTCGTCGATGGTGAGCCGCAGGATATCTGCGACCATGGCCTCCTTCCACTTCTCGGCACTCGCCGGACTGCCGTTGACCTCGAGCAGCCACACTTTGAAGCCGGCATCGACGAGGAAGTCGTATCCGAAGAGCTGGAACGGCTCGTACTGGGCCGCGTCGCTCGCTTTGATCAAGTCCTCCGCGGCACCCAGCGTCACCAGCACAATAAGCCGCACCGCGGAAGCACGTCGGACTCGAGAGACCTTCCAGGATGCCTTTCGTTTTGACGGGAAGCGGGCTCCGTCCACCAGGTAACCGTTGGCTGCTGGAATACTACCATAGCTCCATCGTGTGGTGAAGACCCAGACCGATAAGCTCAAGATATGGATGAATCGTCCGCAAGCTTGTGTCAGGATTGAGAGTTCACTACTGTTGATAGTCTCCTTCCACTTTACCGCTTCCTCTTCGACGGGAAACAGCTTGTCTTACATCAAGTCGCTAGCAGCACTTGCGAGTGCTTCGTGCTACTGGTGACGACGGTCTGGGCTCACTGATGAGCTCGAAACGCGGCCCATCGTCAGCACGGGGCTGGGGAGGAATAGGAGGAGGGAACCGCTCGTCGATGGTGAGCCGCAGGATATCTGCGACCATGGCCTCCTTCCACTTCTCGGCGCTCGCCGGACTGCCGTTGACCTCGAGCAGCCACACTTTGAAGCCGGCATCGACGAGGAAGTCGTATCCGAAGAGCTGGAACGGCTCGTACTGGGCCGCGTCGCTCGCTTTGATCAAGTCCTCCGCGGCACCCAGCGTCTCCAGCACAATCTGCCGCACCTGCGGAAGCACGTCGGCCTCGAGAGACCGCCCGGGGTGCCGTTCGTTCAGGAACGCGCGAAACTGGGAGTACCACATTTCGTTGCCTTCTTCGAACTTGCCGTAGTCCGCGCAGCGCTCTTGCAGGCAGTGGTTCGTAACGTGGGCGGGCAGGTTGGTGAAGTCGTCGTTGTATTCGGTGCTGCTGGTGCGGAGGGAACCCTCGGAGAACAGGTGCACCTCAAAGGGTGCCGTCAGCAGCACCCAGCACCGCAGGTCGAACTTGCGGCCGCCGGGAAGCAGCAGGGGATTGTGCACATACTCCTGCGCCACGAACACGCTCTTCGCCGGCGATCCGTCGACGACGGCCAGCAGCTCGCTCGGGTCGCCCGAGATCTGGATCCCGTTCCCCCCGCAGCCAGTGCTCGGCTTCAGGATCCACGCCTGTTGTTTGGTTTCCCGTTCTACACACAGCACTCTAATTACCAGTAATGCACATTTCAATGAGAACCCTCAGGATGGAATTGAAAGAAGGTTATTTATCTGATAACTCTCGGCGACGTCGAAGGACACCGGACGAGAGCAACAGCTCAACTCGAAGCTAGGCACCTGCCTCGCTCAAGCGCGGCTCCACCTGGAAAGAGACAAGGCTAGCGAGCCGAGCAGGCTGCTAGCTTTCCAGGCCAGCGGCTTACCCGAGCCGTCGACTTCCCAACGCGTAGTAAGGTAGCTAACGTCGAGTGATAGTGGGGATACTACGGCAACCGCCTCTTTCAGCCGGAGGAAGCTGAGAGAAAATTAATGGTCATAATATTATAACGTGTGGTCCTTCCGTGTGGTCATCTAGTTTGTGGATGGATTATTTAAAACTTCCCCGGTGTTCTAATTGCTAAGAAACAAATTTTTCCGGCTCGCGTAGCGAGCCGGAAGAAACGGTATAGCCCATCAAGCTCAGACATTGACCAGCTTGCCTCCTCCTTCACCCCGTCGCAATTCTTCGAATCGAGAGGTCAGTAATTAGTGGTCATCCAATTCGTGGATTTCTAATTCGTGGAGCAATTAATCTTTTTTTCGCGATTTTGGGGGGATCCACTAATTAGAAACCCACTAACTAGGGTGCAGTGTGTACCCCTTTACGGACGGGGTCACACACATATGTTTGTGCGTGCCGGTTGATCGGTTTCCCACTTGTATTTACCCTGTGTCATTTTCAGGAATTCTGATCAACCACCGAAACAAGCTGCCGACGTCTTTTTAGCTTGCACAATACACATTAACGGGAATCCCGCAAGATTGTTAGTACCATAGATGGCCGTTATATAACGTTATATAACGTTATATAACGTTATTCCCGGAGTTATTTGTTACCCCCCCCCTAAATCCAGAAAAACCGTTATTGACCGTTATAAAACCGTTATTTGCCATTTTTGGTCGAAAAATAACGTTATTTGACCGTTATAACGTTATATAACGTTATATAACGTTATAATAACGGTATAATAACGTTATATAACGTTATAATAACGTTATATAACGTTATAATAACGTTATATAACGTTATATAACGTTATATAACGGTTTTTTACCAGTCCATGGGAGGTCACACTGTCCTCCAGATTTTGGTCATTTTTGGCCATTTTTGCCACATTTTCCAGATTTTGGCCAATTTTGGTTATTTTTGCCAATTTTTCCAGATTTTGGTCAATGTTGACCAGTTTTGCCGTGTTTTCCAGATTTTGGCCCATTTTGGCCGTTTTTACCGATTTGGCCAGGATTGGCCATTTTTGCCATGTTTTTCAAAAATTTGGCTATTTTTGCCGATTTTTCCAGGTTTTGGTCATTTTTGGCCAGTTTTGCCATGTTTTCCAGACTTTGCCCATTTTGGCCGTTTTTGCCGATTTTTCCAGGGTTTTGGTCATTTATGCCCTGCCCCTCACCAGAGCTATTCTTGTCTGAGTTTCTTAAACCCGCACAAGCTCGAACAGGCAGTCCGTGCGCGGAAAAAAAAAAAGGTCGAAAGACACCAATCTGTACACCCATTCGGGATCGTCGGAAACACAAAAACACGTGTACCGCCCCACCCGCTTCGATTTCAGCCACACTAGTCTTTCCAAAGGGAATATCGACTATGCCTGCGAAAAGCTCCCCGAAGGTCCAGCCGAAGCCGAAGGCTCAACCTAAAGCTCAGCCGAAAGCTCAGCCGAAGACCCCAGGTACACAGCGCAAACGGCCTCGCGCCGAAAGTACGGATAGCAACAGCAGCAGCAGCAGCGCCTCGGTTGCAAAGGCGCGACGCGGAAGGAAGAAGGTGGCGGAAACGCTGCGCGTCGAGGCCTTGTCCCGCGACCTGGCATTGACTGGCCCCAGCGTTCTCCCTGTCACGAAACCACCAAGTAAGAGCCCGGAACAACGATTCATCGACCGGATCAAGAAAACCGACCCCGGGCTGGCTGGGTTCTACGGGAAGCGCCAGCTGTGACTGCTCGACTTTGCATGTCTCGTGCTCATCATGCACCCATATTTGGTACTGGGACCTTGTCTGACTGGCATAGTACGCAACGGTCTGCCGAGTGGACAAGCTTGGACAAGTTGGACTCCAGTGGCCGGATCATGCTGGTGACATCTGCTGCCTCACGAAGGACACTGCAAACGACCGTTACGGGCCACCGACTGAGGGACACGCGCCGGAAACCCAAAACTGCAGACATCCACATCCCAAGAACAACATCGCACAGTGAAAGAGTCATGTGAATCCGGAAGGATCGCGTTTGTCGCGCTTGGGTGGAAGTCCGCAAGAAAATAAGTAAAAGAGAAAAAGCTCTGGGGAGGGGCTATACGGACCCCTGAGGACCGGTTACTACGAATTCTTTTCGGACCAGGGTTTGTTTCCGAACAGTTTTTGTGACCGGGATCCAAAAATCGGCAAAAGTCTGGAAAAATTGGCAAAAATGGCCGAAATTGACCAAAATCTGGAAAATCGGGAAATCTGGAAAAATCGGAAAAAATGGCCGAAATTGACTGATCTGGATAAATCGGCCAGAGTGGCCAAAATCTCAAAATTGTCCAAAATCTTGAAAAATCGGCAAAAATGGCCGAAATCTGGAAAAATCGGCAAAGATTGCCGAAATCTGGAAAAAATCGGCAAAATGGCCAAAACCTGAAAAAATCGGCCAAAGTCTGGAAAAATTGGCTAAGATTGACCAAAATCTGGCAAAAATGGCCAAAATCGGAAAAAATGACCGAAATGGACCAAAATGAGGAAAAAATGACAAAAATCTGGAAACATGGCCAAAATCGGAAAAATTCTAAAAACCGTTATTTGCGTTATTTTTTCCGTTATTTTGCGTTTTCGACCGTTATGTAACGTTATATAACGTTATATACTAAGTACTAAAATCTAAGACGCGACCATTTTGAGGTCGCCTCTCGGACGGCCCTCCTGATAGGTGGCCCTCCATTTCCGACGTAGGGAATGGTCCCACTCCCGCATTGAGGGAGTCCCACTCCCGCATTGAGGGAGTCCCACTCCCGCATTGAGGGAGTCCCCGCATTACACTCTCGCATTGAGGGAGTCCACTCCCGCATTGAGGGAGTCCACTCCCGCATTGAGGGAGTCCCACTCCCGCATCGAGGGAGTCACCGCATTACACTCTCGCATTGAGGGAGTCCACTCCCGCATTGAGGGAGTCCACTCCCGCATTGAGGGAGTCCCACTCCCGCATTGAGGGAGTTCACTCCCGCATTGAGGGAGTCCCACTCCCGCATTGAGGGAGTCCCACTCCCGCATTGAGGGAGTTCACTCCCGCATTGAGGGAGTCCCACTCCCGCATTGAGGGAGTCCCACTCCCGCATTGAGGGAGTCCCACTCCCGCATTGAGGGAGTCCACTCCCGCATTGAGGGAGTCCCACTCCCGCATTGAGGGAGTCACCGCATTACACTCTCGCATTGAGGGAGTCCCACTCCCGCATTGAGGGAGTCCCACTCCCGCATTGAGGGAGTCCACTCCCGCATTGAGGGAGTCCACTCCCGCATTGAGGGAGTCCCACTCCCGCACTGAGGGAGTCACCGCATTACACTCTCGCATTGAGGGAGTCCACTCCCGCATTGAGGGAGTCCACTCCCGCATTGAGGGAGTCCCACTCCCGCATTGAGGGAGTTCACTCCCGCATTGAGGGAGTCACCGCATTACACTCTCGCATTGAGGGAGTCCACTCCCGCATTGAGGGAGTCCACTCCCGCATTGAGGGAGTCCCACTCCCGCATTGAGGGAGTTCACTCCCGCATTGAGGGAGTCCCACTCCCGCATTGAGGGAGTCCCACTCCCGCATTGAGGGAGTTCACTCCCGCATTGAGGGAGTCCCACTCCCGCATTGAGGGAGTCACCGCATTACACTCTCGCATTGAGGGAGTCCACTCCCGCATTGAGGGAGTCCCACTCCCGCATTGAGGGAGTTCACTCCCGCATTGAGGGAGTCCCACTCCCGCATTGAGGGAGTCCACTCCCGCATTGAGGGAGTCCCACTCCCGCATTGAGGGAGTTCACTCCCGCATTGAGGGAGTCCCACTCCCGCATTGAGGGAGTCCCACTCCCGCATTGAGGGAGTTCACTCCCGCATTGAGGGAGTCCCACTCCCGCATTGAGGGAGTCACCGCATTACACTCTCGCATTGAGGGAGTCCACTCCCGCATTGAGGGAGTCCCACTCCCGCATTGAGGGAGTTCACTCCCGCATTGAGGGAGTCCCACTCCCGCATTGAGGGAGTCCACTCCCGCATTGAGGGAGTCCACTCCCGCATTGAGGGAGTCCCACTCCCGCATTGAGGGAGTCCACTCCCGCATTGAGGGAGTCCCACTCCCGCATTGAGGGAGTCCACTCCCGTATTGAGGGAGTCCCACTCCCGCATTGAGGGAGTCCACTCCCGCATTGAGGGAGTCCCACTCCCGCATTGAGGGAGTTCACTCCCGCATTGAGGGAGTCCCACTCCCGCATTGAGGGAGTCCCACTCCCGCATTGAGGGAGTCCCACTCCCGCATTGAGGGAGTCCACTCCCGCATTGAGGGAGTCCCACTCCCGCATTGAGGGAGTCCCGCATTTCACTCTCGCATTGAGGGAGTCCACTCCCGCATTGAGGGAGTCCCACTCCCGTATTGAGGGAGCCCCTCAATGACGGAGTGGGACCCCCTCAATGACGGAGTGGGACCCCTTCAATGCGGGAGTGAGACCCCCTTAATGAGGGAGTGGGACCCAATGTAGGCAAAAAAAAGAATCCTGGAGCAAAAGAAACAGCAAAAAAACAAAAATAAGAGCTCGTCACTCGCACAACCGCGGCTGATACAAAACTAATGATGATGATGATGATGATGTGAAGAGAGAGTTGTTTTTCGTTGAACGCAGTGCCTGATCGTTTTTTTACGTAAAGCTGGATTCAGGACGCAAGTGAAAACGCCACGGTTTGCGGCGGCGAGCTTCTCATTTCCTCCAACATTTCATGTTTGGTAAAAAAAAACAAAAAAACAAGGCCCTCCTGGTGAACCCAATACTCGTGCACGAGCCCGGCCGAACCTTGCTACACCGCACCTAAGCCACCAAAAACGCCCAGCTTTTCACATCCTGCCTGCCAAGACCATTCAGCTACCGCTCAACAATCCTGATAGTTCTGCAGACTGCTTCAAAAGCTTCTGATAAGTACTCGAAATGCCACCTCACCAGACCGCCGGCCTGCACGTGGAAGACCCTGGCTACCCGAGCCAGCAAGAGTGCACCAGCAGACCATAAGGGCAAAAAAAACACAACCTCCTTTTTTGTTTGTACGTGCCGGGGGAGGATTAGCCTGTTAGTGAGTGATAGTGAGTGATAATGATCGGTAGGCTAATCTTCTCCCAAACACGCTGCCAGCGTTCTCTTTCGTGTTTACAATTAATTGTTATTACGAAAAAAACAAAAAAACAGGTAGGATGCCAACATTGGTGGGACCCCCTCAATGCGGGAGTGGCACTCCCACACTTTTTCACTCCCGCATTGACTTAGTATATTAGTACATGCGCTCGGCTAAGGCCGGCGCGTGGCGAGACTGGAGGCAGCAGTTAAAGTTCGGGGAACAGCAAGTTCGGGCGAAGCTAAGTTCGGGCGAAACAAAGTCCGGGCGAAGCTAAGTTCTGGGTGAAGCAAAGTTCGGACGTTCTGGTGAAGCTAAGATCGGGCGAAACAAAGTTCGGCGAAGCTAAGTTCGGGTGAAGCAAAGTTCGGGCGAAGCTAAGTTCTGGTGAAGCAAAGTTCGGGCGAAGCTAAGTTCGGGTGAAGCAAAGTTCTGGTGAAGCTAAGTTCGGGCGAAACAAAGTTCGGGCGAAACAAAGTTCGGGCGAAGCTAATTTCGGGTGAGCAAAGTTAGGTGAAGCAAAGTTCGGGCGAAGCAAAGCTCGGGTGAAGCTAAGTTCGGGCGAAACAAAGTCCGGGTGAAGCTAAGTTCGGGTGTAAAGTTTGGCCTCGTACCCGGGGCCCAGCACGGGGGGGGGCCGCCCTGGGGCAGCCTTTTCCCGCCGCCCCCCCCTCCGGTATTTCTCCGGGGGGCTGAGAAACTCCGCAAAAAACGCAAATTTCGGGCACATCAGGCCCCGAAACGACAGCAAACCTCGAAATAATCTTCGACCGGAAAAGTGTCGTGGGCGGGGTTTGAACCCGGACACACCGGCCTGAAGGCCGACACCCGCTCACTCTGCCACCCATATACATTTTCCCAGGGGGAGAAAAAGCCAGCTCCGCGCTATTATCTAGTCAAAAACAGTACAGTAGAGAAAAGTGGGGTTGGCTCGAATAGAGGCTATTCACATTGCATGTTCATAGGACCTCCAGTCTCGAATTATGGCTGCTGAAGTCCGGGGTGCACTTAAGGACGGAGGGTTAATTTGGGAAAAGGGGGGGCTCCATGGCAAACCTCAGGTATACGTACGCATTTCAAAGATTTGTGCTTTCTTTGGCCTCTCACCCGCGAACTTGACACCCGCGAACCTTCTTGAATGAACTACCACACGGTAGGGTCCAGCTTCAGAGGCTGGAGTTAAAGCTGGAGTCCCGCTTTTTTGGGTGTGGATTCCCACGCGTTTTGGTTGTAGCACACCAGATTTTCGGGTGTGACTCGGGCACACCCTCTTTAACTCCAGCCTCCGAGGCTGGACCTCATCGTGCACTTCAGTGGTAGTTCGTCCCGGAAGTGGTTAAGTGAGTACGGCTGAATCAAAATATAGCCCAGTTGTCGCTTTAACCAGTCGGTTTCGAGTTTCCTGACACGCGGGTCCTGTGACTCCTCTCCGAAGGGTGGGTGGGGCGGGATCCTACGGGGGACGGATAGAGCGTGGAGGGTTGCCGGCTTCTCCATCTGCACTCGATTCAAGACTTCTGTTTTCATCTTGCCCAATGGAAAGATCGAGCTCAAAGTAGCCCTCCCTCAATGCGGGAGTGGGACTCCCTCAATGCGGGAGTGGGACGCCCTCAATGCGGGAGTGGGACGCCCTCAATGCGGGAGTGACCCACAAACACTCCCCCCATCCAGTGGGGGGGTCCGCCGTGTGGTTAAAGCCCTGAACTTAAAACTCGCACACCTTTTCGCCTGCCTGCCGCGCGGCGAATAGGCGCCTGTCGGCGAGAGCTTCCGCGACGTCCTTCGACTGCCGGACGTCCTTGCGCTTCCAGGGGGGCAGCGAGGGGTCGGGGGTGGCTTCCTCCGCCTCCGGCACGTGCATGAGGATGAACGACTCCGGGAGCCACGGCACGGCCGCGCCGGCGGAAGCGTGGCGGATGCGGCGGACCAGGGCGGACTTGAGGGTGAGCAGGTGGGTCTTCGGGAAGTAGTTGACCGCCTGCTTCGCGCCCAGGACCTCCAAGCCGAGGAGTTGGTTGTACTTGATCCCGAACCGGTCGCCGAGCAGCGCGTGGTAGCGCCTGCTCCCCCGCTTCGCCGGCTTCCAGCCCCTCTCCTTCAGATGCCGCTCCATCTCCACGTAGATCGAGAAGTTCGTCTCCAGCAGGTACCGAAGCCCGCCTTCGTCACACTCCGCTGCCATTGGATTCCCCTTAACCTTTGTTCCGCTGGAAATCCTATAAGTTTGCAGTTTGACAGGTGAGCAATCGTAGTTTGAACGTGTTTGTTCTGCTATTGCTATTGCTGGCGTTGTGCTACTGCTATCCAAAAGATGGCCGGTTCTATCGGCAGGTTTTGTCAACAAAAAAAAACGGCGGCGGGAGCAGGAATTTTCAGTCATGTGAGGCGCAGGGTTATATACGACCGCGCCGGCGGAAGCGTGGCGGTGATGCTGCGGACCAGTGCGGACTTGAGGGTGAGCAGGTGGGTCTTCGGGAAATAGTTGACCGCCTGCTTCGCGCCCAGGACCTCCAAGCCGAGGAGTTGGTTGTACTTGATCCCGAACCGGTCGCCGAGCAGCGCGTGGTAGCGCCTGCTCCCTCGCTTCGCCGGCTTCCAGCCCCTTTCCTTCAGATGCCGCTCTATCTCCACGTAGATCGAGAAGTTCGTCTCCAGCAGGTACCGAAGCCCGCGCTCGTCACACTCCGGTGTCACTGGATTCCGCCCTTTCTTTTGATCTTTGTTCCGTTGAAAATCCGATTCTAGAGCGAAAGTGTGCAGTTGGTAGCTGAGCAACCTTCTGAACCTGTTTGTTCTGCTTCGGGTTTCGCACCTGTTGCTGGCGTTGTGCAACTGCTTTTTAAAAGATGGCCGGTTCTATCGCCACGTTTTGACAAGTATACGGCCGGCGGGAGCAGGACTATTCAGTCACGATTGGCCCAGGGGTTTAAACAGCCTTACTCCGAAACATGGCCGGTTGTATCGCCACGTTTTGTCGACAAATATACGGCCGGCGGGAGCAGGATTGTTCAGTCACGATTGGCCGTACTCCGAAAGATGGCCGGTTCTATCGCCACGTTTTGACAAGTATACGGCCGGCGGGAGCAGGACTATTCAGTCACGATTGGCCCAGGGGTTTAAACAGCTTTACTCCGAAACATGGCCGGTTCTATCGCCACGTTTTGTCGAAAAATATACGGCCGGCGGGAGCAGGATTATTAAGTCACGATCGGCCCAGGGTTTATACAGCCTTACTCCGAAAGATGGCCGGTTCTATCGGCAGGGGTTTTCGACAAATCGGGCGGCGGGAGCAGGACTTCGTCGAAAAAAGGGGACAAGAAGGAAAAAGAGACTTTCGGGGAGGGAGAAGGGCCTTCCCTTCCCCCGCCCCCAATTTTAGCGTTCTACGTTCTCTTTTCGTTGTTTTCAAATCTCCCGGGTTGGCAGCCCTGATGCTGGGCGGCGAAGCAACAGCTTCGCGAGGAGAGGCGCGCGTGTTCTGAATGAGAAGGGATGGAAAAGCAGGCGTGCTCCGCTGCCGGCAAGAAGCTCGAGTTCTCTCGGAAGGAAGCGACACTGCCACAGCGGCGGGGGTAAATCTCGTCCCGCCACCCCGTTTTGCTGCTGTTGACCGGTCAGCCCAACACGGCAGCACTGAGACTCTGCGAAGCCATTGCGGAGACAATATCTCAGCCGTCGGCCAACTGGGGCGGATTATTGCCCTCCTGTCGTTTGCCTGCCTTTCCCTTGCTGATTCCGCAGCGCCGAGGTGACAGTCGCCATCAGTTCTCGCAGACCCCTGTTGTAGTACGCGTAACGGAAGTCTGCAATCTGTAGACCCTGCCCAATGTACCGAGTGCAAGAAGGCAGCTGCAATCGGTTCTCACAGACCTCTGTTGAAGTACGCGTTGCAGAAGTCATCAGTTCTCACGGACCTCTGCTGTCGCAAGTGTGGCGATGCCTGCTTTCTGTAGGTCTGGGTCAATCACCGCAAAGGACAGCCGCCATCAGTTCTCAAACGCTGTTGGCAGTAAGCGTAACCAATGTCTGCAATCTATAGACCAGGGTCATGCACCGGGTGCAAGAAGGAGTCGGCATCAGCTGTCACAGACCTCTGTTGTAGTACGCGTAAGGGATGCCGCTTTCTGCAGGTCAGGGTCAATGCACTGGGTGCAAGAAGGTTGAAGTATTGCTAAAGATAAAGTGGTGTCACCTGAGGGGGTAATCTCAGGGCCGCCCACGTGATAAGCCGTTAAGCATTGAGTTCTTTTAAGTACATGAACCACGTGGATTAGCATGCACTGGTGGCCGTTAAGCAGCGGCTGCCGGCTTATCCCGTGACACCTTTTAGATGTACGTTATTGAAAGAGTAGCGTTGGCACTCTTACAGGTTCGTTCCCTCGTAGCTCGCCGGGAACGGGCACTCCAGTGAAACTGGGTATGATACCGTTTCAGCTTTGGATTTTGGGAGCATTACCCATGTGAATTCTGAGACCTATTTCTCCCACGAATGGTGAAGCGTTGGTGACCGGAACAGCTCGGGATACATCGATATGTTTCCCGACTTGCGGATCGTGCTCGGTCATTTGGCCGTCGGCATCAGTTGTCACAGACCTCTGTTGTAGTACGCGTAAGGGATGCCTGCTTTCTGCAGGTCAGGGTCAATGCGCCGAGCGGCAATCTTCGTGTGGCTAGGCGTCATGCTGATGAACAGCGGAAACGTCAAAATGTACACGAAGCAGAAGAAGATCCCGTATTTGGTGGCGTGCCTGATCAGCATTTCTTCTGTGGCCCTCTTCGGCAGGAAATACGTCGACGTGACTGAGTTCAGCAGCTGTCGGGAGGGGGGTGTTGTAAGAACGGCGCTGGAACGCGTTTGAACTACCGTAATTGGATTATTGTTGAACCGGGTAAAACCTGGGACACCCCCGGAACAGCGTTCTGCGTCTGGCAGCTTTGCTCGTCGTCATAGGACGTGTGTCTGGCGGCATATATTATTCACAAGTTATCACATGTGACATGACACGCAGTAAACACAAAACCCGTACACCGCGAGAGAGAGATAGGAGAAAGTAAAGGCTAGAGTTTTCGTTGACCGCACCACCCTAGAGCCCAAATCCTGGACGTGGTTTCGGGTGGAATATTTGCCAAAAACGATCACTTCAGTTCCGTCAAGCACACCTGAATGCTGTACGCATGGCAGAATCTCGTCAGTGCCGTCTCCCGTGCACCGAAGAATCCGGCTACGTCGGATTTCGCTGTATATAGGTGTTGTTGGAGTTAGAGTGCCCACTCGAGACTCCACATGCTTGAAGCCCTCAGGTCGACAGCAGAAGGGTTCGTTTAGCTCAGCTGAAGCAGGCTGGGGGTGTTGGGGGGCATGCATGGCTTCTTTCGTGTTCATTTTACTTGCTTGCTTTGGCAAGCCAGGTTCGTAACAATTTGTTTTGGTCAGGGTCGGTCCATCGGTTTCCAGACCCGTCTTTGGCTCACCCGCGTATTGCAGTACAGCTCACTTTGACGCAGATGGTCGATACTGGTCATTTTGTTGAACGCTTACGCCCGCCACTAAACCCAGGTTTACCTGTGTTTCGTGTGGGCTACAGCACATTTACCTCCTTTGTCTCATCGCAACTGGCAGTCTCCTCGAGCATTTCTACAAGGCACGTGTTTGTTTGTGCGCACTTCCTGTTCATCTAACGGGAGTGAGGATAGTACGCTGCCATCGATCTGTTTTTGTTCTTGACAAATTGCATTTCTTAGACACAAAAACAGAACACAAACCGACTAGCTCGCCGTCCGGGTCGTACACGTCGACGTGGGGGTCCGAGGCGAGCAGGGGGCTCCAATCCTTCCCCTTCGCGATCATTACCGCCACGATTGCGCCGATCGACGGGATTAGCCCGCCGAAGGCGATGCCCACCGGCTGCCGCAGCCTGCGGGGCAATTTGTTGGAATTCGCCAGGTTCACCACCGCTGCCTCTCCGGCCAATCCGAAGAGGGCGAGCATCATCGTGCCGAAGCCGATCAACCGGATGGTCTCTGCCGTGCTGTGCTCCCGGTTCGCGGACTGGTAGAGGGTGAAGGTGCTGATGCCTACCCCCGTGCTGCTGTGAGCGAGGACACGGCTGGCCAGGAAATACCGGTGCTGGGACACGAGCTGCGAGCTTGAGATGTTGAGGACCGTAGACACAACCGCCGGAACGGCCACGAATGCGATGCGGCCCCACGGCGGCGTGTATCGTCCCCGCTCGTCGAAGCAGAACTTCTGCGCGTCCCACGCCTTCCACAGGGCGTAGTCGCTCGCCACGGAGTCGCCGCCCGCCGCTTCGGACTCCTTCTGCATCTTCAGCAGGTTCCTGCTCTTCTCCGCTCCCGACCGCGTCTGCATCAAAAGAGCCGGGTTCATGGCCCTGTAGTAGCACCCCACCCGCCCCATCACCGTGTCCATGTCGAACCGCTTGTCGGCCGCCTCGAACGAGAACTTCGGCGTGGAAAACATCTCTTCGTCGAAGAGTTGTTTTTCGTACCCCCTGTCCAGCCGAAACCCGGCACTTTTGAGTGGGGGTTGTCTCCTTTTTTAGCGTTTATTGTGGTTAAGAGGTTCGGTGTTTCAGGGTCTCCGGTTGGCCATTGAGGATGGGAGTCGGGTAGTGGAAGGGATGTGGACATGATTACACGCTTTAACTGCGGCTAGCCAAGTTTGTAACTGATGCGACCGACACCAAGGAGAATTTTGGGTTTTAAAGTCTCCGGGTGGCCATCGTCAAAACGGCTTCCGTAATGGTATTGTGTCTTGGTATGCTAGTTGGATATGTGGCGGTGTGGGTACGCCCCCCCGCTCGTCGAAGCGCGTCCCACGCCTTCCGCAGGGCGTAGTCGCTCGCCACGGAGTCGCCGCCCTCCGCTTCGGACTCCTCCTGCATCTTCAGCAGGCTCCTGCTCTTCTCCGCTCCCGCCCGCGTCTGCATCAGATGCTGGATGTCTCCTTCGTGGAAGGACTCTTCGTTCCACCGCTTGATGAACTGGATCCCCCCCATGACCTTGTCGGCGTGGTGGTATGGTCCTTTGACAGAGTGAGCCGATGCCTCTCATCTCACCTTTAAAACACGGCTGAGTCGCGCATGCTCTTGACAGACGCTAGCGTCCGACATTTCGCACGCGCGTCGCAGTCGTTGGGTGGTATTGACAAGGGGTTGCATCGGACACTCGGATGAGCTTCGTTACTTCACCGCCGCAGGTTCCCCTGCCCTGGGAGGTCTGCTTGGCTGCCTTCGGTTTACGTCTCCGTGTTGGTGTTGTTGCTTCGCTTTTGGTCTCCTTCGACCTTGTCGGCGTGGTGGGGCTTGACGGCAACGCAGAGCGTCGCTTTGGCGACGCTCCGGTCATCCGGCAAGATCGTTAGTTTGTTCTTCGCTTACACCACCGTGTGTTCTTTTCTCTCAGGACTTTGACCTGTTGTGTTTGTGTGATTTGTCGTGTAGGGGTAGACCCGCGTGACTCACGAGGGCACTGCGCGCGACTTATAGCGCACGGGAGAGCGAGCCAATAGCAGGTGATGCTCCTAAATGTCCTTGGCTGCACGCGCACTGGGTACATCTGCACGAGGTGGACAACACGCCACCGGACGACAGGGTGCCTGAATCTGCCTCAGGACAGCGCCAGCCCTGCGAGTTTATGCCCGCAATACTCGGACAACTGTTTTACATCCGTGTTAAACGTGGTTCGGTAGTTACAGCACTTGGAACTCCTTCTGTTCTTTGCCGGGCAGCATCGCCGAGCATTTCCTTTCAAGCTGGCGCTTATGAAAAAGGAAACGGGCATGAAACAGGGGGGCTCGGGACGCGTCGGATATCGGCGAGAAACTAGGGTAAAAAGAGTGAGGAGCGGGGGGGCTTGGGTAGTGTCGCCACCGGGGCACCACACACAAAGGGGGGGACAACCTTGGTTCAATGTTAGGCAAAGCACTGTCTCTCATCCATGTTCGTAGGGTAACGGGAGTGCCTCCTGTGAAATCCGAAGACGAGTGGCCAAGCGACTGTTGATAACTCCAAAGGGTATCTCCACGTTTCCACACGCCAGGAAGTAGGCCTCAGCGCGATGCCGCGAAATGCATTCACCACCCACTTCTAGCACTTGGGTTCAGGGTAGTGCTGTCAACGAAAGGGGTTTTTGTATTCCGATGGAGGGATTTACAATTCTCAAAAGAAGGGCCGACTCAATATGCTGCATAGTGAGAAAGAAGCTCGAATCCACTTTTCTGGAAAGTCAGTTAGTCTTAGAGTGTCTCAACCTGTCCTTCCTGGCAAGTCAGCCATTTTATCGCTGCCAGGGCGAAAAGTCTGGGTTAAAGCGCGTAGTTTCCGTACCTACCGTGCTTCCAGCTGGCCTCGGGTGACAGCCTATTCTACTAATACTGGTGAGATTTGGCGTGGTGGCGCACGGCGCATCCTATAGAACACTGACGCGGAAACGGGACAAACAGTAGTGTGTGTGGGCGGAAGGGGCTGGGGCTTGGCTTGGCTTTGATTGGTTTTCCATATTGCCGATGTACAAAACAATCACAAAATAGAACAGTATACTTTATATCGTCCCCCTTTTTTCTTCCCTCTCTCCCTCTCCCCTCGTTCTAGAGAATCGCTAAGAACTTCGTTTTGATTATTCCTTCTCGGGTTAAGAGACCAACAAAAAGAGTCGAGAGAATCGAACCCTTGTTATTCCATGCTTTATCATTCACGGCGAACGCCTGCTTTGGGCACGCTGGTTTGTTAACAGTAACATCGGTGGTCGACCCGTATGCGTATGGTGTACGCGTAAGCGCTTTCATTCCGATGAATTACTTGCAAGGCACCATTACCACCATTCATAGAGCACAGGTCTTGATGCGAGGGGTTGATCCCAGCCTTCTGAATACCAGCAGTACGCTGATGCCCAGCAAACTGGGCCACCTTGCAACCTGAGCTCTGGATCCAACTACGAGCTTTTTAACAGCAGCAGCATTAAATATACGCTATTGGTGCTGGAATTACCGCGGGTGCTGGCACCAGACTTGTCCACCAATTGTAGACGAGTTCTTGTTAAAAGAAGTCGGCTCGGGTTCGAGTTCCCGATTGTCCTTTAGAAAGCGAGGTCAGAATCTGGTACACTGGGGGGGTTGACCAGAGCTGCTACTGTGCTCTAGGTGGTTCTTGCGCTTCTGCATCAACTGTGGAGCCGGTTTCAGAGTGAACGCTTGTGTTGCATAAGCAGCTGTAGGAATACTCAAGCGTCTTCGAGAGAAAAAGAGCCCTGTTTTATGTGCTCCCACACTTTACCAGCCAAAGACTACGAGGCTACAAGCTGTGTTGAGATCCTAGACTGAAAGCTTACTAATGGGCTAGGCTAGGCTGGGATACTGCCTGGAAGCTACCAGTTGAAAAATCTCAAACGAGGGAATGTGCTGCCCAGACGAGCAGTGCGGGGGTCCCGAGGCTGGTAGAGATTCCCTGCCCCCAGACACCGGCCTGTCCCAACACTACAGTGACACGAAACACAGGTAATCGTGGGTTCGGTTGCTTTTCGCTTGCGTTGTAGCACCGGGACGCTTCGTGTTTCCTTTGCAATTCTCGGTTAGGGAGAGCCTAACTGCGAAACAGTGCAATTCTCCGTTAGGGAGAGCCTAACTGCGAAACAGAAGCTCGCGTCGTGGCACGACAACTTGTCTCAGCGTCTCAAAAACGAGAAAGAGAGAGTCCCCGCGGTCAATTTCGAGTAACAAGAACTTGATCCTACCCCCTCGTAGCCATGACAATTGTGAGACGATGCCAAAAAGGGGACTTGCTGTGCCGTGGAAGGGGCTGGGTGGGGGGAGATTTAACTCGACAATTGAAGAAGAAAAGGTTGGAGGGGCTACTTACAAAAAAGAATACACGAGACGGAGCCTGTGGGACATCGGTCGCCACCCAGGATAGTATCAAAAAGGTGGAAGTGGGCGAGAGCGGGCGTTCTCTCCGGAAAACACGTTCGAAAACACTTTCGCTTACCTTTCATGCGGGCGGGTCTTTGACACGGTGAGAGTAGGATGAATAATAACAACATTCTCTCGATGAGTCTGGCGACGCTGGCTGGTTTGTTTGTGCGAGTTAACCCTCACGTGTTCTGGTTAAACCGCTGACAACGTTCTTCTTTGCTGTAGGGAAGCAGACACTGTGTTGTCGCAAAAAACGAGGATCGTCGCCAGGTGAGAACAGTGGTGGGGCGCCCGCACACGGTGTGCTCCGAGGGAGTTCAACTGTGCGGTCCGTTTTGCGGGTGTGGCGCACCCGCAAATCCAGTGTGTGAAGCCAGTGTGATCACCTGTTTTTGCGGGTGTCACACTGGATTTGTGGGTGTGGCACACTGGATTTGTGGGTGTGGCACACTGGATTTGTGGGTGTGGCACACTGGATTTGCGGCTGTCACCGGATCTCACACTGGATTTGTGGGTGTCACACTGGATTTGTGGGTGTGGCACACTGGATTTGTGGGTGCGGCACACTGGATTTGTGGATTTGTGGGTGTGGCACACTGGATTTGCGGCTGTCACCGGATCTCACACTGGATTTGTGGGTGTGGCACACTGGATTTGTGGGTGTGGCACACTGGATTTGTGGGTGTGGCACACTGGATTTGTGGGTGTGGCACACTGGATTTGTGGGTGTGGCACACTGGATTTGTGGGTGTGGCACACTGGATTTGTGGGTGTGGCACACTGGATTTGCGGCTGTCACCGGATCTCACACTGGATTTGTGGGTGTGGCACACTGGATTTGTGGGTGTGGCACACTGGATTTGTGGGTGTGGCACACTGGATTTGTGGGTGTGGCACACTGGATTTGTGGGTGTGGCACACTGGATTTGTGGGTGTGGCACACTGGATTTGTGGGTGTGGCACACTGGATTTGCGGCTGTCACCGGATCTCACACTGGATTTGTGGGTGTGGCACACTGGATTTGTGGGTGTGGCACACTGGATTTGTGGGTGTGGCACACTGGATTTGTGGGTGTGGCACACTGGATTTGTGGGTGTGGCACACTGGATTTGTGGGTGTGGCACACTGGATTTGTGGGTGTGGCACACTGGATTTGTGGGTGTGGCACACTGGATTTGCGGCTGTCACCGGATCTCACACTGGATTTGTGGGTGTGGCACACTGGATTTGCGGCTGTCACCGGATCTCACACTGGATTTGTGGGTGTGACTCACTGGATTTGTGGGTGTGGCACACTGGATTTGTGGGTGTGGCACACACTGGATTTGCGGGTGTCACACTCCACACACAATGATCTATTGTGGACGCAACTACAAGCATCGATGTTATGGGGGTTCTCGATGACTCTCTTGACTGCATTACTTAGGCAAAGAGTGTTCGTCTTGTAAATGCAAAGTGCTCTGTACTCCTCGGGCATTGGTGTGTCGTGGACATCAATGAGTGCCAGGTTTTGCAACAGCGACTCGGGCAACAAACAACGGGGTGTTGCAAAAGCAGGGAGAGAGAGAGAGAGAGACGAGTTAGAGTGTAGGGACCATCTCTCCGGGGAGTTTCCGGTCTCCTCACTTCTCTTCGCACTGCTACGGCGGGCGTAAGTCGCTCCGGAGGCGCGCCGCAGGTCGCGGCTCTGCTACAGTGAGTGGTAGCACCGGAGTTGGTGCTGCAGCGGGCGCTCTGGCCGGCGGGTGAGCTCGTCTCGCGGGGGATCGCCGCCTTGTAGCGCTGCGGGCCCTCTTCTTCCTCGCGACTGCGCGGCCTACGGCGGCGGCAAACACCTTGATGGGAAACTTCAGCTTCCAATTAGCGAAAAGCATGAATAAGAAGTTGCCCGCACAGATCAACCAATGACGTGTTCCGACTGTGCTACGCCCCGTGCCATAGCGCGTTGCTGGCGTCCACAACCCAACATTGCCGGTTGGCGCAGTCAGAAGACAGCGTCGACTGATTCCCAGCGGAACTTATTCCATGCCCGCAGTTCGCAAGAGCTTCATGATCAGGAGTGTGGGGAACAAGCGACGACCCGCGGGCGCTTTCCTCAGAACATAGGCGTGGCGGCCAGCCCCATCGATTTGGCTCGCAGCCTCCGCGCATTGCTAGAGTGAGCCCACGCGTCCACAACCTGCTTCCCGGCTGATCTCTCCTCCGAGTCGTCCCTGCGTTGTTGTATTGCAGGAGTCAGGCAATAGACGTGGAGTTGGGGCTTGCACAAACGAAGTAACGGACGATCAGCATCAACTGCTCAATGGAGCTATTACTCACAACACACAACGAAACAACCCCGCCCACTGGCCCTTGCTAAGAGAACCCATTTACCAAAGGTCACCCGGAGACCCTAAAAACCCGGAATCTCATGCGAACTTTAACTATGAAAATGATGAGCCAAAATTGTCTTGTTCTTTCGCGTGTACAGGGTAAACCTCAGGTACGGCATGCTAGAGTCTCCGGTTCGGAGTGCCTTCCCACCCACCAGCTGCTGATGCCGGAAAGGACCCAGGGAGAGAAGCTGACCAATACAGGCCCTCAGCAACCCGGACCAATCCAATCCTTGGTTGTGCACTTGCTACACACCGAACCTCCATATGCGATCATCTTTTTCCGGGTGAGCGACCTCACCCAACTGCCTCGGAGCAAATGGTCCACGGAAACCGGGGGCGGTGGAATCTTAATTTTTCATACTCAGGGCCGAACTCCATAAGACTCCCGCGCATAAGTCCCGAACGTAGCTGATGCTTCACTTTGATCTTCTCGGCGGGGGGCAGTCGGTTGTAGTGTTCCCTGTGAATTTGTGAGTGTTAAAGTTCAGGGTTTCAAGTGGGTGACGGCTGAATCGAAGTATAGCCCACTTGTCACTTTGAGTTTCCGACACGCTGCTTATGGGTCTGTGACTCCCTCCGGTGGGTCGTTGTTATCGGTGCTGGTTTTGAGGGATGAATATTCTCCTCCTTGGTGTGCGTCTCGTGCTGCAATCAGCTCCAGTCTCAGTGCCGCTGCGTAAAAGGGCAAGTAGAGAACGAACCAACTGTTAATGATCTTCGTGTCACATTTCCATCAGGGAGCGAGAGGCCCTGTTTCACAGTATATCATTAGTCGGTTAATATTAATCTTCTAAGACTAGCGTCTTATACGACAAGGAAAAGGTAAGAAGTCTTTTTGCGGTGGCTTCCGCTGGTCTGGTAGTCCGTGCTACCTCCATTATCATACACTCGTTCTCTTCTCTACTCACTACTGGTACGTACTCTTTCACCCTTTTACTCTCTTTGGCTAGCCAACAAAGACTCCTGAGACCGACACCACGAACACATTCGCAATGAATGTGGCCCTGGGCGGCCCCACTCCTCCGAAGGGTGGGTGGGGCGGGACCCTTCGGGGGACGGATAGAGCGTGGGGTTGTCAGCTTCTCCATCCGGCACTCAGCTCAAGGCTTCCGTTTTCATCTTGCAGTGTTAGCTGCTCGGAGGTTTCAGCCCAGTGGGACACAGGCTTTCTGAGAGCTACAATCTACAAAGTAGTTAGACCCCTTGGAACCCTTAGTTGACTCTCAATAATGTCTTGAGCCGCTGCCCCGTCGGCAGGCCTTACGTTCAGCATGCTGAACGTACTGATTTCAGCACAATAATTTTCTTTGTTTCTTTTGTACACATGCTGAAGTCAGTACGTTATCCCGCAAACCCGGTACCGGGTATTCCGGTCGGGAGAGCCTGCTGTTGCTTACCACCGCGACACTGGAGGGTTGAGGCCAGAGAGGAGGAAAGCAAAGGCATGCAACACTGGCAGGTGAGCCCCCTATGCTCTATTTCTTTTTTGCCTGACCCTCCGTACTGATTTTCAGTAGGTATTTAGCTCCAAGACAAAAGAGCTGCGTAAGCCCTGCCCGTTGGACCCTCCTAGAATAAACCCTGAAAGCTGGATTCGGGAAGCAAGTGAACACGCCACAGTTTGCGGTGACGAGCTTCTCATTTCCTCCTACACTAGATGGCTACGGTTGGAGAAAAGAAACGAACAAGAAGAATACTCAACGTAGCTGCTTTGACTCCGAGTGGAAGGGGAAACATAGAGGCAGGAGGGGCAAATACAATACAAACACAATCTGATTTGTTCTTCGCTTACACCACCGTGTGTTGTTTTCTCACTCAGGACTTTGCATGACTTCACGTCCGTTCAACACGTGGTTCGGTAGTTACAGCACTTGGGATCCCTTCGGTTCTTTGTCTGGCAGCTATTGTCGAGCATTTCCTTCCAAGCTGCCGCTTACATGTAGTCAAACTTCCCGTCGTCAAACTCCGCGCAGCGCGGTAGCTTGCAAACGGGCACTGTGCCCTAGTTGACTTCATCCTCGAGGATTTCAGTCCGAGTAAGTGCCATTTTTGTTTGTACGTGCCGGGGGAGGATTAGCCTGCTAGTGGATGATGGTAGTAAGTGAATATGCTCGTTGTTAGGCTAATCTTCACCCAACACACACTGCCAGCGTTCTCTTTCGTGTTTCCAATGCATTGTTGCTACGAAAGACAGGAGGCACATACGCGAGCTCTTGGTTCTCTGCGAGCATCTCCCGCAAGACGCGCTCTTCGCTCATGAGGTCAGCTGAATCGCTGCGGATGACCGTGGGGGCGTCGGCATCGCTGTGGGTGCTCTGGGCGACGGTGTCCTCGGTGCCCGTTGTGCTCTCCCGCGCCACGTCGCTGCCGCCTTTGCTGCTGCTGCTCGGGTTCGCGTTGTAGGAGTTGCTTGCGTCCAGCCGATCGGTCGCCGGAGGGTCGCCCTCGTCAGCCCCAGCAGTCAGCTCGGATTGATCTGCTTGGTGCGAGGTAGCAGTGGGGGGGGCAGCCTTCTAGATGCGGTGCAGTATCGGTGCATCCATCGACACCACTATACACGGTGAGGTCCAGCCTCAAAAGCTGGAGTTGAAGGAGGTGTGCCCGAGTCACACCCGAGAAGCGGGTGTGCTACAACCAAAATGCGTGAACATCCACACCCGAAAAGCGGGTGTGGATTCCGCTTTTTATCTCAAGCTTTAGCTCCAACTTCTAAGGCTGGACTCCACCGTGTAGTAGCATACCACGCAGTAGCACCACGTAGCACCACAAGGGTCTACAGGGTACTACGTATGGTTTACATACACCTGCGTATGTAAGAAGATGCATAGCATGCTACTGCGTGTGTGATGTGCTGCATTTAGCCCACCCGCAGGAACCCGGTGAACATAATCAAGAGTCGAAGATTAGCGTCGAAACTTCCTGGTTTTTCACGCCGTAGCAGAATGACCACACCCTACCCATCCTCTAAACGCGTTAGGGGACTTCACAAGGTTTCACAACGGAGTGACACATCACCCGAAACGAGCTGCACCCTCTTACTTTTCTCAACCCCCCTCCATACTCAAGCCTCTACGGTCAACCGGAGACTTTAAAATACCGACCTTTCTAATCCACAAACAACGCTAGAAATACTTCTGTAGGAGGAGGCTGCCAAGTTGCGAAATCGCGAAATAGCACTGCCGATGACCCCCCCTATCGCAGGCTTTTCCTAACCTAGACAAGCAGAATTATCTAACGAGGTTGGATTGTTCACCTACCAACAGGGAGAACGTGAACTGGGTTTAGATCGTCGTGAGACAGGTTGGTTTTTACCCTACTGATGGAGAGAGAGCCCATCGGGCCAGCGCATTCCGACAACAATCCGGGGTGTACGAGAGGAACTCCCGTTTCGAGTCCGTGCTGTTTCTTGTGGCTGCAGTTTGGGTTTTTGATGATTTTCCTTGAGGAATTGCCTTGTGGGGGTGATTTTGCCTTGTTTCGCATTCTGCAGCCATTATTTCAGCCTAAACGAGCAGTTATTTTGGATTTCCCAAGCATTTTTGGGACCACCCGAGCGTTAGGTTTCGAGTTTTGGGTTGCTGGGGGCCCCCCTTTTTCCGGCAAAACAGAGGTCGTTAGGGTCCTTTTAGGGTCCCGGCGGTTTGGCGACACATTTTGCGGGCGTTTTATGAACCCACACCGGTGTTTGGATCAGACTTTCCTGGGGGTTCCGAATGTTTATGGGTTCCCTGTGTGGTTGTGTCCTCACCGCACGTAGGAATTGTCACGAACTCTCCTTGTCCTTTGCTTGGGTGGTCAGATTTCACCAAATGCTGAGGCACAACACGCATGACATCAAAGGGAAAGTGTGAAGCCAATTCAACCAAACAACTAACGAACTTGCGAACGGGGCGAAAGGAATGGTTTGGGCGTATCAACGCCCACCAAGACGAACACCGTGGGAAATTGTTTTTTTTCCTTTTATCACCAACTGCGGCCTGCTGATGGTTTGTTATCAAGCAAGTTGAACAAACTGCAATAACGCGGTGCATCGTTGTCTCGGGCTGCGTGCTCGTCAGGAAGATCCCGGTGCCTGGCTTTTCTTCTGGGTGGTTTCGTGTTGCGGCTTGAAAATGAACACACCTGCGATCCTCTGCACGGTGTTGTGCAACGCGCTTTCTTCCGGGCGGACGTCGACGCTCCTTTCGAGGGTGATGGTGTACCCAAAGCCTTTGTCCGACGTGTGCGTGTCGAAGAGCACTTCGGGTTTGCTGAGCGGCGTGTCGTTGAAGTCCAACTGCGGCGTCCCCGGTGACGACGGCGGGTTCGGCTTCGACGGGGTTGGCGTCGAAGACGACTGCAGCAGGGACGGCCTGGGGGGCGGCAGCGCCACGACTTCTGCCGGCGGCGCGTCCGGCGGCTCGGCCGTGATGACCGGCAGCGCCCGTCCCGCGGCCTTCGGGGAAGGGGACGGGGAGTCGAAGGGGCTCGTCCACGTCTCGTCGACGAACGTGGCGCGGCCGAGCTCCCTAGGCGGGTTCAGATCGTCCAGCGCGACTATGCTCCTGCTTTTGTTGCTCGGGCTGGCCGCGTGGCTGACGCCGGAGGTGGAAGGGTCGCGAAGCTGCGGTGGGTAAGGTTGCCTTCCTTTATTCTTTGCTTTTTTAAATAGTGCACACTGGGCTGAAGGCTAATATGTTGTAACACTACTAGGGCAACCACTTGGTTGGGAGTAAATACGACTCTCTTAAGGTAAGAGTGGGGGGTGCCATCAGACACGGCTGTTATGCTGATCTTAGGCCGGAAGTTGTGAAGCCAGTAGGGCGGGCTATCCGGCTGGAAGCTATTAGGTTGGCCTTCGGAAGCCTGTCTCCGGGTGCAGTGAAAGCCGGTGCTGTGTCTGCTCGTCGACGAACGTGGCGCGGCCGAGCTTCCTAGGCGGGTTCAGATCGTCCAGCGCGACTATGCTCCTGCTTTTGTTGCTCGGGCTGGCCGCGTGGCTGACGCCGGAGGTGGAAGGGTCGCGGAGCTGCGGTGGGTAAGGTTGCCTTCCTTTATTCTTCGCTTTTTTAAGTAGTGCACACCGGGCTGAAGGCTAATATGTTGTAACACTACTAGGGCAACCACTTGGTTGGGAGTAAATACGACTCTCTTAAGGTAAGAATGGAGGTTTTTCATCTTCTGGTGTCAGCCGAAACTGGTAAAGCTTCGGCGCCGCCCACGTTATGTTTGTTGTTAAGGTAAGAGACACGGCTGTTATGCTGATCTTGAAGCCAGTAGGGCGGCTATCCGGCTGGAAGCTATTAGCTTGGCCTTCGGAAGCCTGTCTCCGGGTGCTGCGTATTCTTTGCTTTTTTTAGCGGATTATTATACCTAACTGCAGGGGGAGGACGAAAGGGCGCGCCGCACACACCTTGACATCTCGGGGGGGAATGGGGGGCATGTCTGCGTTTCTGCTGCTGGCGGCGGTCGGGTACGCGGGTTCTGATGCGGTGGGTGACTTGCCGGGGGGGTCGGCTGGCGGGGGAGACTGTGCGGCGGTGATGACGGACTGGCAGAGCTGGATGTGGGACAGGACGAGCTGCTTAGCCTCTTGGTTGGAGCGCTGCAGCGTCGAGACCGACGCGTTCGCGATCGACTCGAGCGTTTGGTTGAACACCGGGGCATCGCACAGCGGCGCGGTGTGCGCGTCGCCGCTGTCGTCGGACGCGAGCCGACGCACTACGAACGGCTCCGTCTCCGCCGCCCGTCCATCTCCGCCGCCGCCGCCGCCGCCCGGAAACGGCGGGATTTCGCGCGACCGCTGCCGCGCCAGCGGCAGCGACGAGTTGCGCTCGAGGCCGAGCTCCTCGCCGTCGAGCTCGTTGCGGAGCCGCTGGAGCTCGTGCAGCTGCTGCTGCTGGTGCTGCGCGAAGGCTGCCTCCCGGGCGGTGCCGTCGAGTGTGTAAGCCTCGCTCGACACCGGAGAGCCCTGCTGCTGCGCGGCCTGCGGGAAGGCCGGTGGCCCCGCACGCTGCGCGGGGCTGGTCTTTTGGTACTCGCCGTGCTCGTTCGCGTCGTCGTCGCTCATCGAGCTCGGCCCGCCGCCCCACGTCTGCACCGCACCCGACGTGACCGTGTTCGCCGGCGAGTGCCCCGCGCCGCCCGCCGCCGGGGCGTAGTTCGCGTACGTGTTCGCGCTCGACTGCGTCGGAAACGGGATCGTGTGCGAGATTTCCATGTTCGTGTTGCTGCAGGTGAAGTTCCCGAAGTTCTGGTCCGCCGGACTCAGCGTCGGGTTGGCCGCAGCCCCGCCTTGCATGTTCGAGAACGACACATTCATCCGGTTCGGGTTCACCGTGCTCGGGAACGACCCCGTTTTCCGCAGGTTCGACTGCATGTTCGAAAGATCCTCCGCGGGTGGATTGCGCTGGTGCCGGCCCATCAGCGACTGCATCGACGCCGACTTGTGCACGGCCACCTGCGAAGGAGTCACCGAGGTCGCGCACCCCGTCGAATACGTGTCTGTTCGGTAGAACGCCGGCGCGGCGCCCCGGTCGTGGCGCGGGGCCTGCGGGAGCGTCGGGAACGGCTGCGTCGGACTCGTTCCGTCGCCGCCCCGCAGAGACTGCAGGTGGGCCTGGTGCTTCTGCCGGCGGAGGCTCTCCTCGTACTTGTCGTCCTGCCGCTCGCGGAGCTGTTGGAGCTCTTCGACGCGGCGCAGCTGGTCGTCAAGCGCGTTCTCAAGCAGCGCCGCCTGCGCGTGGGTAAGGGCGGGTAAGCTCGACTTCAACGCCTCCAGCGACATGCTCCGCTGTCGGTGGAAGCTATCCGTCCGCGACGGCACACTTGACCCCCCGCACTCCGATCCGGGATACGCATGCGTCGGCGGCGGGGAGGTGGTCCCACCGGACGGCATCGCATCGCCCCCCCCGCTCGCGTTCGGCGGGAACGGGAAGCTGAACCGCTTCGGGGACCCTGCCGACACCGGAGACGGCGCTCCGGAGGTGGACGCGGGCGGCGCAGGCGGGTAGTGGTGGTGGGGGAGGCTGTTCGCGGCGGCCGGGAACTGGTAGCGCTGGAGCGGCGAGCCGTACTGGCTGTGCGGAGGCTGCCCCTGGTGCGTGGCCTCCGGCGAGCTCGCGGTGGCGTGCGATTGCACGGGGGAGTGCAGGGCGAAGGTGTGCGCTTGGATCGTGCGCGCCGCCGGCAGCAGCGGGCGCCCGGCCACCACCGGCTTCGGGCGCTGGGGGGCTGGCCGGGGGCCCACGGGGTACGAGTGCAGCGAGAACGTCGTCGCGCCGGGCGGCGGGTGGTGGACCTGCTGCCGCTGCTGCTGCTGCTGCTGCTGGTTCGATTGGAGCTGGTGTTGGTAGTGTGCCGGCTGGTGTTGGTGCTGCTGCTGCTGTTGCTGCTCTTGATGTTGCTGTTGCTGGTGTTGTTCGTGCTGCTGTTGCTGTTCTTGATGTTGCTGTTGCTGCAGCTGTTGGTGGTGCTGTTGGTGCTGCTGTTGCTGGTGCTCTTGATGTTGCTGTTGCTGTTGCTGTTGCTGCAGCTGTTGGTGGTGTTGCTGGTGCTGGTGCTGGTACTGTTCTTGATCTTGCTGCTGCTGTTGTAGAAGGTGGTATTGGTAGTGTTGGTGCTGCTGCTGCTGCTGCTGCTCCTGTTGTTCTTGATGTTGCTGTTGCTGTCGCTGTTGCTCTTCTTGGTGCTGCTGTTGTAGCTGCTGTTGTTGCTGCGGCTGCTGGTATTGTTCAAAGTGCTGCTGCTGCTCCTGCAGCTGGTGGCGGTGCTGTTGGTACTGGTACCCGTGCTGAGCCTGCTGCGGGTCGTTGTTGGTGTTGTGCTGCTGCTGAACCTTCTGCTGCTGCTGCTGCTGCTGCCGAAGCTGCGCGACGGTGGCCGCGTGGTAGGCGTGGCCCTCGCCGCCGTGCTGCTCGGCCACGGCGAACGCGGTGCCCGGGGCTACGATGCCCAGCCCCTTGGCCACCGCCAGCGAGTACTGCCGCAGTTTTTCGGACAACGCCGCCTGGTCCGTCGTGTGCGCCGGCCGACCGGCGCTGCTGGGGCTCGGCGCGGGCGGTGATTGCGCCCGGGCGTTCGCGGAATCCGAGGCCGCCGCCGCGTGCTCATCGTACGGAATGGATCTCGACCGGTGGCTGGGGTAACTCGCAACGGACGACGACCGCACCGGTACCGACGGCAAGTCGCCTTCCGGCAGGTCCCGCGGGAGGTGCGGCGCAGCGGACGGGGAGCTAGTCCGGGTTTGCGGGGAGGCGCTTGCTTTGCTGCCGGTTCGGTCGTCTCGCCGATCTGCGCCCCCGTCCGTCCAGTTAGCGGCGTCGCGCGTGAGACGGTCGGAAAACGCCTGGCGGAGCTGGAGATGTGGACGCATCTTTACGATGCCGCTGCTCTGCACCGCCGCGGTGACAATCCGCGTCAGCTTGCCCTTCTCCCGGACCCCGCTCGCGGGCGGCCGCTCGACGGTCTTCGGCGCCCAGCGGTGCCGGATGATGTCCTGCGCTTCGCTCCGCCGCCGCGCCTCCTCCAGCACCTCGCGCCGCCGCGCTTCCTCGAGCTTTTTTTCGCGCAGCTTCCGCTTCGCCGCCGCCCGATACGCCTCGCTCCGCTCCTCATGCCGCCGCATCCGTTCATGGACGGGCAGGTCGCCCGCCCGCGGCCTCGGATGATCCGCCGACCCCCCCCTTCCGCGCGGCCACTCCCCCCGCTGGGGGCTCACCCTGCACTCCCGCGGCACCGTGTGGTGAAGCGCCATGGGCGTCCCGCCGACGCCGCCCTCTCGGAACACCCGATCAACCTCCCGAGACCGGATGGAGTGTCTCCCGGAGCACCCGCCGAGGCTTTCCCCTCGGGGCTGCCGCTTGGATTGGGGGTGAGGGTGCTGGTAGGAGCCGCCGGAGGCGCGCCGGTGGGCTGCGAGGGAAGCTTCGCTAAGGCTCGCGGGCTTGCCGCTGGGGCGCCGCGGCGTGTTCGGGCGGGAGATGACGACGATGCCGTCGTCCGCGAGCTCGATGTCCGCTTCGTAGGTGGCGGTGCCGTGTTCGGCCTTGATCAGGTGCACGGTAGCCGCCGTGACGGTTTGGTTATCACCCTCCCCGACGCACAACGACACCGCAAGCGTCTGCGGCGGCGCAGCCGGCACTGCGCATGCCAACGCGGCGTAGTCAAACGCAGGGTCCCTCGGACAGATCATTCGGAGCTTCGGCTCCGGCAGAAACACGGCCGCTGCGATCGAGCACGTCCCCGCGACGACGGCTTCGATGACCTGCTTCAGCTTCTGGAACGCGGGCGACATGGACCGCACCATGCGGTGCGTCTCGTGTTCGACCCGGTTTTCGAGGTAATCGGCGGTTCTGAAGTCCAGAAACGACGAATTCGACGTCTTCGACGTCGAATCCCCGTCGCCCCGCTCGCTCGCGACGTCGTCCGACCCGACGGAGGCGACGGACGCGATCGACAGCCGCGGCCGCGCGTCGTGCTGCTCTCGCGTCCGGTTCAGCAGCTCTTCCGTCTGCCTTTCCCACGCTTCCTGCAGCCTTCCGACCAGCCCGTTCATCATCGACCGCAGCTCCTCTGACTCGAGGACATCCTGCAGGATTCGGGTCTGGTCTGCGCCCTCTCCCCTGTTCCCCATTTCCTCGGCGAGCTTCCGCTTCATCGCCTCTTCGACCTTGTGCGGGAGCATCTCGAGCTCTTGGTTGATGTCGACCTCTTTTTTGCTCGCGGTTTGCAGGGCTTTGATCGCTTTTTCGGTCTCCCACGCGACGTCTTCTCGCACCTCGTCGACCTTCCGCCGCATGTACGAGACCTGCCGCTTCATGTTGTGCTCCTGCTGGCGTCGCTCGCTGAGCTCGTCGGATAGGTACATGTGCCGGGTTTTGAACTGGAGGATCTGCTCGCGGACTTCTTTCTGCTTCTCGGCGACTTCCTTCTTGAGCGACGACATTTCTTCGTCTTTTACCTTGAGCTCCTCGGTGAGGGACTCTTTTTCTTCGGAGATCGTCTGCATGTCGCGGACGGCGTCCTCCGTCTCTTGCCGGGCGCGCTCGATTTCCGACTCGAGCACTTCGTTGCGTCTCTTTTCGATCTCGACGAAGTCGTAGTGCTCCTCCGCGAACCGCGGCTTCGGCAGCTCGTTGCGCTCGCGCTTCAGCAGGTCGCGCCGGCGCAGCGAGTGCGCGATGCCGACCGACGCGGCCCTGCGCATCCCGTGCAGCGGCGACGACATCCGCCCGTCTGCACGGCCCACGCTCCCCCCGCCCCCGCCGTACTGCACCATCTTCCCCTTCGGCTCGGTCGGGATCGGGCTTCTCCTCAGTGTGCTGACATGGGTGACGACGGCGGAAAGAATGTGTACTGGGTGTTGGGTTGGGGGGTGAGGGGGGGGGGGGGGAAGGGGCTGCAATCGGTTTCGGGAGGTGAGTTTTTAGAGCGTAAGCTCACGTAGAAGAGATCCGGGGTTTTAAAGTCTCGGGGCGACCGTTATTCTTTGAACAAAGATACTCGAGGGGCTGTGCTGGTGCTTGTTTTATTTCGCAGGAGGCTGGAGGGGGGAAAAAACAATCCAACTACTTCATTCTTGAGCGACCGCCTCTTCCCTTTCAGCCCCGGTGAGGGACTCTTTGTCTTCGGAGATCGTCTGCATGTCGAGGACGGCGTCCTCCGTCTCTTGCCGGGCGCGCTCGATTTCCGACTCGAGCACTTCGTTGCGTCTCTTTTCGATCTTGACAAAGCCGTAGTGCTCCTCCGCTGGGCTTCGGCAGCTCATTGCGCTCGCACTTCAGCAGGTCCCGCCGGCGCAGTTCAGCTTTGCACGTTTTGTTCCGTAAGTGGATCTGGGATGCTACGCGGTGAGTTGATGGCAGCAAAGCCAAGTCAACCACCAGGGTGTTCCTGACTTATATTTGCAGGGAGCCGCGTGAAGCAGAGAGAGAGAGAAAGAGACAAGTTAGAGTGCAGGGACCATCTCTCCGGGGAGTTTGCGGTCTCCTCACTTCTCTTCGCACTGCTACGGCGGGCGTTAGTCGCTCCGGAGGCGCGCTGCAGGTTGCGGCTCTGCTACAGTGAGTGGCGGCACCGGAGTTGGTGCTGCAGCGGGCGCTCTGGCCGGCGGGCGAGCTCGTCTCGCGGGGGATCGCCGCCTTGTAACGCTGCGGGCCCTCTTCTTCCTCGCGACTGCGCGGCCTACGGCGGCGGCCTGAAGCACATAGGCCGGTCCTCATGTGTCCGTCGTCCATGGAATCGATCCATCCAGCGGAAGCGGGCGTGTTCAGCAGGAATGAAAAGGAGGACACTAGAATGAGCGCTGGCCATCTACTGTTTCCGTTGCTCCTGCAACGGCGAAGCGCAAGTTCTTCCCACGCAAGAAAAAGGGTAAGGCTGCCCCCTTTTGGCGGGCTCGATTCGGATTACTTTGATTGAGGTATTGATCCTGGGTTCGTTGCTTTGCTTCTTTTGACCAGTGCTCCCGAGAACTTCACTTTTACTGAGGAAACCCAAAAACCTGGGCTGGGCATTTTTTTTTAGCCACGTGCAATGTGTGAGGAGGTAGGACGTTCTGATCATGATCATTTGCCAAATTGCCACCTGAAACCACGTCCAGGATTTGGGCTCAGGGTAGTGCGGTCAACGAGAAACCCCGCTAGGCTCTCGCGTTTGGTGCAGGCTACTAGCTTCTGTTTGCAGGGGGCACCCGCACGGTGCACTAGTCAAGGACTTTTTTGACTTTGACTAGTGGTTTTACTAGTCAAATTTTGACTAGTAAAATGACTAGTGCCACTAGTAAAAATGACTAGTGCCACTAGTAAAAATGACTAGTGCACTAGTAAAAATGACTAGTGATTTAGACAAAATCCACCTAACCTGGACCCAAGTCCTGGGTGTTTTGAGAGTTTTCGAGGGGTTCCACGGCACTACCGTGACCGCCGGTGCCCAGACACCACAAACCACCTGGGCAACCCCAGTTTTCGCGAGACAGGCCGAGTTGCGAGGGTTTTGGTTGGTTTCTTGGGAAAGTCCCTGAGCTTGTATGGCTTAGCAAACATAGTGCAAACGACAGTGCTATCCCTGCACGGTGAGGTCAGAGACATGTCGTGACAGGTTTCAGACACTGGAATAATGCGGGCTTCCGACCACATTCAAACTCTGGTCCGTAGATTCGGCTTGTCGTTCATGGCGCTCCTATCGCCTTGGCATCGCACCGGACACAGTGCATTTACAGTAGTGGGTTCCCTAAAACCCACGATTCTTGCCGAGCTTCCCAACATGAATGTGCAACAGGTGCTGGCTTTGTCCGCCTGTGAACTGTTTGCATGCAAGGCTTTGTGTTGCGCACATTCCACAAATAGTGTTGTTGCTCACTGCTATGTGCTCCGCTTTCTAGTGTTGGAGGCACTCTCCCATTGCGTGCTTCCTCTTTCACGCCGCCGCGGAAAACCAGTCTTGTAGCCTGTGGCGCGCGCGTTGTGTGCCAGTCAACACGTCGTGGTGCTTTGTCCAGGCATTTCGAATGCCTGGAAGTCACGTTTCTTTGTCGTTTCGGGACGTGCTAACGACCATTGAGCCCACCGATCAACTGCTCAAAGCTTTCGTCGGGTGGGACACCAGCAGGTTCTGGTTTCTACTCGTCGGGTCTACCGCACAGTAAGGTGAATCGCGTAGCCGGTGTACTATTTGTGAAAGCAGCTTCTTTCGCATCTTCGGTTGTTCACAACGACAATAAAAGTCACCGCCTCGGATTAGCTTGAATTCACAACGCACTGTCTATCGGGCATTGAGAGCTACTAGTAGTAAGTGCGGAAGAGCATGAGGCAGGCAAGCTGTATAACGCTCCCAGTAGGCAACAAGTTCCAGAAACTCCCCGTCCTCAGCTGTGGTGCTCGCTTGCCTTCATGGCACTTGCACTTTCTAGAACTCAATACTCAGCCCGGTTCCTGTGGGGGAAGAGTCGGGGTGGCCCACCAAAAAAGCGACCACAGTTCTGCATGTTCAGCCGCAAAACACAAACCGACGAGTAATCGTAACTTATTCCTGCAGAACTGGCTTTGTTGAATGACGCTCGTGGCAGACATGACCCCCAGCTTTCGTCTATCGCACAGTAAGGAATCGCGTTGGGAACCGCATTCGGAAAAATATTGGACCGGAACTTCTTTGGACCGGAATTTTTTTGGACTTTTTAGAGTTAAAGTTTTGGGCTTTTGGAGGTTCTGAAAGTTTTGGACTTTTCCCTGGGGTTTTCACTTTTTGGCGGTATTTTGAAGTCTGACCGAAGCAGCTTTTGCACTCGTTTCATGTTTCCGTTACACCAATGATGGGACCGGCAGATTGTGCGAACATTCCAAAGCTTCCCGAATTCCGGGCCGCCAACGCGTCCAAATTGGTTCAGGTTACCTTTAGCTGTTCGTCCTTAAAACTCGTGGTTGCACGATCATGACTATGGGCGTAGCCTGGGTCGCGTAGACAAGCAGCTCGGGTGAGCATGGCGGGGCGACTCATGAGATTGCCCCCGTCGCCGACCACGTGCCGGAACACGACGTCCGGGACCGGCTATACTTGATCAACTCCTTGAACGCCAGCAGCCCGCTGTCGTCGGCATCCACCGTCAAAAACGCGCGTGACCGCCACTCGGCGGCCAGGACGTCGCCTTCACTCAGCGACGCTCGCTTCACTGCGAGCTCGCCGAGGTCGAGTCCTTCCGCGGGCATGCCGCCGGCCCTGCTCCGTATGGCCCGGCGACGCCGCGTGCCGACTACGCTCAGCGACTCGCCACCTTCTGCGTCTGGCTAAAGTAGCGACCTCCAAGTTGTAGGGCGCTGTTAACGGACTTGGGCGCGCCCTTGACTGTAGACACCACATGTATCATATCTTATCGTATTCTTGGATTCTAAACTTCCTTGTGGGCGTGAACCCTACTGTAAAATATTTGAACCGGAACTTTTTTGGACTTTTGGGGGTTTTGAAAAGTACTTCGACTTTTTCCCGGTCCAACATTATTCCGAACACGGTTGTAAGCGCAACGGTAGGGTACAGTTGTGCCGTGGGACCCTCTGAAATCTACAAAATAGCCCAGATTTCGGTTCGGAACAGGTGGATTTCTACTAGGACACTAGTCATTTTGACTAGTGCACTAGTCATTTTTACTAGTGTTTTTACTAGTGCACTAGTCATTTTTACTAGTGCACTAGTCATGCTTTTTCACTAGTAAAATGACTAGTCAAAACACCTTTTTCACTTTTACTAGTGCACCGTGCAGAAGTGCAAAGGGGGGGGGGGGGGGGGGGGGGGGGGGGTCGGGGGAAAGTCCGGGGGGGGTCCGGGGGGGTCCCGGGGTCCGGGGGGCCGGGGGGGTCCGGGGGGTCCGGGGGGGGGGGTCCCGGGGGGTCCGGGGGGCTCCGGCCCCCCCGGCGAACGGTGCCAATGGGAAAAAGGTGAGGAATTCCTCACCCTCTGTTTGCCAGCCTCTTTTTTTTGACAAGTTCCTCGCACTTTCTTCGTTAGCGGGAGCACTGCCGGTGACAGCCTTCATGCCAGACTAGTTTGTTCCTTTTCCTGTTCCTCCATCCCGAGCGTGCTTGAATCTTCTGCAGGGCTTCCCCAGCAGGAATGAGTACTTCCAAGTGCTCGTTCCTGCTCCGTTCTCTGGCCATTTGCAGTCGTTCTAGCACCGCTCTTTGGCTTTAGGAAAGGAAACGTGCCTCCCATCGTGTCTTTCCGATTCACCATTTGATTGAGCGCATACGAGCATGCTACCTCGGACTGAGTCCATGGTAGGAACGGTCTTGCCCTGCATTTTCATTGACACATGACCGATTTGTTTAGCATTCCCTCCTCATGCCTTTCAAGCATGTGGGATGTCCATTCAAACTCATTCTAATCGGCATCCATCTTCTTGAATCTCTGCGCAGAAGATCAAATCGATGGTACGGCGGGGAAAGAACATTGCGGCAGGGATATTTTTACATGTGCGGTCGACGATTTACGTTGTTCTGATGTGTCGCGAATTTGCTTCATTGCCGTATTTGGTATTAAAATCCTGAACCGGGAACCCCTAAGCGCAAAAGTGGCGGACTGGAACGGCAGAGGTCGCGTTCTACTGTTTTCCCAGCAGATCCATTCCCAGCCCCGGAGAGCCCCGCCCTGGGAATGGGTGAGATGGGACTGATTCTCTTTAGTTCGCAGCCTAGTTTTTAGGCAGCGGGCCTGGCCGATGGCTCCACAGCGGGCACATCGATTGCCGCGGTTAGGATCGTGTGTGCTGTCACACGAAGGGAAGAACACGCACCTCGAACGTCCTACCACCGGCCTGGCGTTTGGCGGGAACTCGGCCACCGGTATCGCATCCCAATCGACGTCGGTGAGGTCCATGTCCTCACGTGACGGTACAGCCGACTTAGTTTTTTAGAGTTAAAGTTCGCTTGAAATTCCGGGGGTTTAGGGTCTCCGTGTGACCGTTCATGAATGGGTTCTCTTAGAGCAAGAAAGGGCTATATGGTTACGGGTTGTATATTTGGTCACGCTTTCGTTATGGGTTATGGCTAACCAAGTCCGGGACTGTTTGTGACCGACACCAAGTGTAAATTTGTTGCATTAGTGTGATCGTCAAGGCTTCGACTACCCTGAGCAACGCACTATGCACACTCCGTGTCTACGTCACAGCAGATGGAACGCGTCTGTTGCGCCGCCGCGGAGGCGGCCTACGTCCTGGCCGGAGCCATCGTTGGATGACCCTTCGCTCGTTTCTTCGCGCCTATGATAGTTTGGATTAGAATCAATGATGCAAAAAAGACACCAAGTACATTCCTTCGTGGAGTGTGTAGTCTTGGGTCCCCCACGTTCTACAAGTTGAGCAGGGGTCGCCTTGTAGCCCGTACCGGTCTGTTGTCCGCGTTTTATGTATTTTCTCGTAGAGTAGTGCTTGGGTTTCGTGACACTTGCGGCACTTCACGTGGTGCGGGTTGTTTCCGCCTTAATATAAGTTTTTTTTTTTTTTTTTGGGTATATTTGCAGGGTAAAACTGCTCGTAGCTCGCCACAGTTAAGGCGCTCTGGGCACACTTTTTGTTTGTGCGTAAACACACGTTTTCGGCGTTCTCCGTAGCACTCTCTAGGTGCATTCGACCCTCGGGCTTCGTGGTTTCTTTCACTCACAGGTGTTCCGGGACGTGCAAAGATAAGGAGAATGGCCCCCTCCATTGGGGACAGGCCGAACTATGCCCTGCCTGTCTATACAGGCTTTGGGGTCAAATTGCACCGGCTTCGGCGCCATATGTATGTGCTATCACCTGTTTTGGTAATTTCCACAGTAACCCTGCCAACCGTCACTTTTTGGTAATGACAACCGCGGTTGTTGCCATAAACAACAGGGGGTGTTTTCCCAGCAGATCAATTCCCCCGCAGAGCCTTGGCCCCGCGGGGCTGCGCCGGGGTGCTCCGCCGGCATTGCTTCTGCTTAACGGCCTCGCCGAATTGAGACCCTGATAAACGACACGAAGGAGCAGAATCCGAAAACACATGATCAACGAAGCCGCCGACCGCATGTGCTGTGAAAATGCCGGCAAAATACGACGTTCTCAGACTAAACTGAAGGTGTTCTCACTGCTGCCTGCTGGCTTCTCCTAGTTTCGCGACTTGAAGCCGGCCGCCAAGTTCCCACACTGACCAGAACACCTCCCCCCACATGCGTATTCACAATGCATTGTTGGTACCACAAATTAGTAAATGGCAGCGCACTACATGAAACGTACCAAAGCAGGCGAGGTTCCGCTGGTGCACAAACGAAAGCAGGGCGGTATTATTTCAGTCAGGATCGTTCCAAATACGGTATTATAATTTTTCGTCGGCGACAACTCTATTTTTCTTTTCCCCCGAAACGTCTTTTTTTTTTTTTGGTGGCAGTATTTCGGTTTCCTACTTTGGTTCCAACGATAACGACGGCGGTTGAGGCAGGTTTTTCACGTGTGAAGATACAAGATTGCCCCACGCGGAGGGAGAGAACGCAAGTGCTGAGCACACCGTACCTGGTGTGCTCAGCACCCGCGTCCCACAATACATACAACAAGAATTGGGAGTATTTCCCACAAAAAGGACGTTTTTAATTGAAAGAATCGTTGATTTGCGGTTGACGCTATTGACAAAAAAGAGATAAGAAGAAGGGAAGTGCATTTCTTTCTTCTTTCGCTTTCTCTCACGGAGGGGTCGGCCTGCTTCGGTGTACGCGACTCCCGCAATCATGAGCGGCACAAACTCAAGAGTCGAGCCCCTTATTTGCAGGATTGGCATACTGTAAAAAAGGACATGAACCCGGCCCATTCGCTATCTGCCGCAGTACGGCTTCCGCACATTTACGGCGGCACGCGGCCTGAGAAAACAAGTCACAGCGGACCGAAGAGCTGCTGCTTCTGAGTCAACTATTCGCTGATTTGCATGCTTTCAAAAGGTTCGCGACTCGGCCACATCCCTTTCTCTGCCACAGTGCGCATGGTGGCTGGCCGTATGGCGGCACGCCTGTGAAGACAAGTCACAGTGGATCAAACGTTGCTGCTTTTGAGTTGAATATTCGCTGCAGATTTGAATGCTTTCAAAAGGTTCACGACTCGGCCACATCCCTTTCTGCCACAGTGCGCATGGTGGCTGGCCGTATGGCGGGCACGCCTGTGAAGACAAGTCGCAGTGGACCAAATATTGCTGCATTTGAGCCAACAATTCGCTGCAGATTTGCATGCTTTTCAAAGGGATCGCGACTCGGCCTAATCGCGTTCTGCCACAGTACGCTTCAACGCATTAATATAACAGCCGTACGGCGGCCCTCGAAGACACGTCACAGTGGGTCAGAGGTTGCTAAAACCCAAAGACCTTGTCCGAAAACCTTTTCGAATGCGCGTCTGCGGATGCACCCCCAATACCACGGTGCCTTCGTCTCTGTGGCCTAAGCACTACATTGTTGGGCAATCCAGGCTTTGTATGAGCCACTTCACCCCCTGCCCCATCGAATGTGGTCGAGTCTTGTAGTTTGGATCAGAATGCAAAGAAACTATGGCGATAATATGCATCAAGCCTTGTAGAAGGCAATCGTTTGGGTTAGCATGCAAAGAATCTGCGTCAAAGGTAATCGAGTTTCACGGTGAGAGAAGAGGAACACGGCCTTCGTCCCAGCGTGAATCGACGCGCAACCGATGAACCTGAGCGTGCAGTCTAAGGAGAAGCGAAGCACCAAACGCGCTCCTCAACGCGACGGTCAAGACGAGCTGAAGAGGCGAAAGCATGACACATCACGGGCGAAGAGATAACCGCGACGCCGGCGATGCAGATTATCGCCACAAATTCTTTGCATTCTAATCCAAACTATCGAGTTTCGTAGAGCGCAATCGAGCGAAAACCCGAGCGCAATCGCCGCGTGAGCGAGCTCAGGTCGCTATCAGGGGGGCTAGGTGAATCCGCTCAAATTTGTTTTGTTTGTGCGTGCCGGTTGACTCTTTCTCTCTTGTTTTTACAGTCAACGGTCGACTGATGAGGACCGGGATTTGATCACTCTGTGTGGCCTTCCGATGGTTCATTTCCCGTTTCTGCTCTAAGATAGAAACTCGGATCAGCCAACACGCTACGCCTACGTCTTTTTAGCCTTCGTGATTCATTGTTGGGCGACCCCAAAAAAAATTGTGGGCACTGAAATACGTGAGTACTGAAAAAGAACGCAGGCAGGGTGGGACAGCGATGGTCCTACAAATAGAACAGCCACCCCTCTCGGGGCTGTGGGAGGGGAGTATGCAAGAATGTGCTTGGAATGGAAACGTGCTCAACACCGCACTGGTCCCATCTGCGCCGTGTTTCGGTCCTTGAAGCCATGGACACATGAGGCGGACCATCATCAGCGAGGAACCTGAGTGTCTACAGACAGGACAGCAGTGTGAGTCTGGTCTGGCGGCTGTTCCTACAACTGTGGCTGAGCAATCAGCTAAATAACGCAGGGCCCCCGCCTTGATTTTGACACTGCAACTCGGTCGACCGCACTGACTAGTCTTCTTCTTAAGGGGTGGCAATCTGGGCAGGTGCACGGTGAAGTCCACGCCTCAGAAGCTGGAGATAAAGAGGGTGCACTCGAGTCACACCCGAAAAGCGGGTGTGACACCCGCTTTTTTAACTCCAGCTTTCACTCCAGCGTCCTGAGGCTGGACTTCACCGTGCAAGTGAACACCCGAAACCCCGTGGATGTGACGCGCTTTTCCAACTCCACGCTTTAGCAACCTGCAGTTGCTGAGGACGGACGCCACCGTGTGCAGAAAGCTGGAAGGAGAAACGGGGGGCAGAGGACCAACAACGCGTGCAGCACACGGTGGGGCCGAGCCCTCGGAGGCTGGTGTTAAAGAGGGTGTGCCCGAGTCACACCCGAAAAGCGGGTGTGCTGCAACAAAAACGCGTGTAAATCCACACACGGAAAGCGGGTGTGGCACCCGCTTTTTGAACTCCAGTTTTACCATCGTGTCTTCCCGATTGACCATTTTGATTGAGCGCATACGAGTATGCTAACTCGGATCTGGAACAAGTCCGTGGAGGAGGAACGGTCTTGACTTTTGTATTTTCCTTGGCACACGACCGTCATTCATACTCATTCGGCATCCCCCTTTTTGAATCGCGAACGATTCTTTCCGTGGAATGTGAACTCCAGCTTCTGAGGATGAGCTCCCGGGTATGTTACGGGCGCAAATTGTTTCCAGCTTGCGTAAGGCGACTACACTGTAGTCTACAGTGCCCCCGGGTTTAAGATGGTACCCCTTGATTAAGATGGATACCGCCAAAACCCGAGTTTTTCATCCATCTTATGCACGGGGGTAAGTAAGGGCAATTACAAACAAACACAATCTGATTTGTTCTTCGCTTACACCACCGTGTGTTGTTTTCTCACTCAGGACATTGTGTGATTTGTCGTGTAGGGGCAAACCCGCATGACCTCACGTCCGTTCAACACGTGGTTCGGTAGTTACAGCACTTGGGATCCCTTCTGTTCTTTGTCGGGCAGCATCGTCGAGCATTTCCTTTCAAGCTGGCGCGTATGTAAAAAAAGGTGCGAGGAAGTAGCCCCTCTCGGGGCTTTCGAGGAGCCGAGCTTCTGGTTTGCTTCAACAATGCGTGTTGGTGGGAAGAACTGCCAGAAGAGGTCTCGGTTCACAAGAAGAATTGAGGAGCTTTGTTGAAAAAGACAGGCGCTTCGTTTTGTTTGTGCGTGTCGGTTGATCGTTTTTCCCACTTGTATTTACCCTGTGTATATTCAGGTAAGGAATTCTGATCAACCACCCAAACACGCTGCCTACGTCTTTTTAGCTTGCACAATACATTGAAGGGCAACCCGCAAGATTGTTATTGTGCTAAAAAGAAGAAGATCAAGCAGCCAACAACAACAACAACAACAACAACAACAACAATAACAACAACTACTACGTAGTTCGCAGGGCCGAAAGCTTCTGGCCGACTGAACAATGTAGGCAAGGAGTCGGCCAACCGCTGTCCGCGACGTCGAGGAAAGGATTGGCTCTGAGAACACCATGCGGAATGGCAGTCCAGTTTACGTTCGCGAAAGGTGCTGTGGGTGGCACTCAGGCAGTACCGCCCCCTTCACTACCGGGTGTGGGTCGTCGCCTTTTGCAGCCCATTGATCCGGGACAGCCATGCACTGATGCAAAGCAGCGTGCCGAAAACTCAAAACCGACCGGTGAAAGCGACACTGGGCTGTTCACTTTCAGCCATGAACTAAAGTATCCCTGATACCTAGGAGGTGGATGGTATACGTAGGTGCTGGGTTACCCACCAGCATACCACGATACCACGATAGGTTCTAGTGGATAGCGGGTTGAGTGTACACACCCACGAGTATGGTAGAGGTCCTGAGGACCACATACCACCTACTCTTTAACCCACATACACCCACGCACCCACAAAGATACACTTGCATGCACTGCCACTACCACAGGTCTTCTTCTCCAACTGTGGAGCGACCGGCTCAGATTTCCGTCCAAAGCGGGTGAGGAGCCCATGGGTGATCTACTGTTTCGCGCCCGTCCCTGCGACGTACAGGAATTGGCAGCTAGCCTCTTGGCCTCATCGCACGCGACAAAGAGAATTCAGTCTCCTCTCAGAAGACCCGCCTCAACTCGGGTGGGTGTGCGCATCCTACCATGCGCTTGGCCCCAGTTTCTACGCCCTTGTACCCAGCTTTGATGAGCGAATTGCACCTCAACACACTTGCAACGGCCTTCACCAGGGTTTCCCCCGGCTTCATCCTATCCAGGCATAGGTCACCATCCTTCGGGTCCCAACAAGCGCACTTAACCTCAAATCCCTTTCCAGTGAATCAGGATCGGGCTGTGCTGCGTCTTCAAGGACATTGGCACACCTCCCTTTCAGTGCGGCTTGTGGGTTTTAGACCCTAAGCTTCGCCGCACACGTATGCGACTCCCTTGGTCCGAGTTTCGAGACGGGTAGTAGAAGACCGCTGTGTCTGACATGAGCCTGCGAGCATTTAACCAACATCAGGCCAGCGGATGATTGAGTTTAGTTCTGTAAAGTGCAAGTGCCATCAAGGCAGGCGAGCACTGCGGGAGCAAGGACGTTGTCTGAAGACGCCGACACTTAACCTTCTCTGACGATGCCTTCCTACTGTATACTGAAGTAGGAAGCGCTAGTCGACCAAGGGCTCGACGTCTGCGGTGCCGGTCTCAACCGGGAACAGCGGGTGCGGGTCGTGGACGCGGAGAATGTCCGCCAACGCACCCTCTGGACTTCCGCCGCCGCTTGCCCCATCTTCAGCGACGAAGTCGTCTCCCTGGGGGAGGACTCGGCGTATGAGGCCTAAGCTTCGCACACGTGTGTTTTGGTCCGAGTTTCGAGAAGGGTAGTAGAAGATCGCTGTGTCTGGCATGAGCCCGCGAGCGTTTAACAAACGTCAGGCCAGCTGGAGCAAGGACGTTGTCTGAAGACGCCGACACTTACCCTTCGCTGACGATGCATTCCTACTGTATACTGAAGTAGGAAGTGCTAGTCCACTAAGGGCTCGACGTCGGCGGTGCCGGTCTCAACTGCGGACAACGGGTGCGGGTCGTGGACGCGGAGAATGTCCGTCAACGCACCCTCTGGACGTCCGCCGCCGCTTGCCCCATCTTCAGCGACGAAGTGTAGCCGGACACAGTGCCGCCATAGCCGTCTCCCTGGGGGGAGGACTCGACGTATGAGGCCTAAGCTTCGCACGCGTGTGTTTTGGTCCGAGTTTCGAGAAGGGTAGTAGAAGAGCGTTTAACCAACGTCAGGCCAGCGGGTGAAGACGCCGACACTTACCCTTCGCTGACGATGCATTCCTACTGCATACTGAAGTAGGAAGTGCTAGTCCACTAAGGGCTCGACGTCGGCGGTGCCGGTCTCAACTGGGGACAACGGGTGCGGGTCGTGGACGCGGAGAATGTCCGCCAACGCAACGGCGGCCGCCCTCTGGACGTCCGCCGCCGCTTGCCCCATCTTCAGCGACGAAGTGTAGCCGGACACAGAGCCGCCGTAGCCGTCTCCCCTGGGGGAGGACTCGACGTATCGCCCTTCGTACCTGTGTGTGGTGTGGTCGGGGGTCTCACGGATTTCCGAGGAAAAATCTGCTCGGCTTCGGCGAACCTACTTGCAGTTCTGCGAGAAATATTTTTGGTTTTCCGTTTTCTTCTTTCCTTTCCTTCTTCAATTGCGCTGCGATGCCCAACTGCAGCCCAGCACTGCAATGCCCAGCTGCAATACCTAACTGCAATGCCCAGCTGCAATACCTAACTGCCATGCCCAGCTGCAATGCTTGACTGCAATGTCCAGCAATACTTAAATGCAATGCCCAACTGCAATAGTGCACACAAACAAAATTGCAATTCTGTGGTGGCATTTTGTGTGTGCAATTGCTCCCCCGCTTGTAGCGTTTTCGCCGCTAAACTCAGATTTAAACATTCCTCCTTCGAGAGTTTGCAACTGGCAGGCTCCTCGAGTATTTCCTAAAAAGCAGGTGCTTATACAGAAAGAAATGCGTAGTTTTAGTGTGCAAGTTCACTTAGAGATCCGGAGTTTGGTAGTTTCCGGGTGGCCATTGTCGAAATGGTCCCCAGGCGGCCGCCCGAGAGCCACATGTCTCTGCCTTTGCCGGAGGTGGGCGACGGGGACGCGATGCTCTCCGCCAACGCAGCCTTCCGCTCGATGGCGGCCTGCTTCACGCTGACCTTCTTGAGCAGCCGCTCGAGGGCTTCGACGTTGTCTTTTGACATGTTCTTCCGCTCCCGCCCGGACGTGCGCGCGGCGGCCGTGTAAGTGTCCGCCGGGTCTCCGCCTCAGGACACGGCTTCAGAAAAGGCAAAAGTGGGCAAGCGAGGGGTGAAGTTACGATGTTTTCGGGATCGCGACGGGGGGTAATTAACTGTTGTACAAGTGTTACAGGTATTCGTCGGACCCTTTTAGACCTGCGATCTCATACGACTAACAGTAGTTGAGTCGCAGCTCTTGACAATGACAAATCGAAAAAAGAAGGTCTTTGCATTCTTCGCTTTTTCTCACGAACGCGGGGGTTCGGTCCTGCTTTTGGGTTTGTAAGGAGGTCTAGTCAACTATTCCCTGCACTTAGTATTAGCATAATTTCAAAATTGATTTGGTACGGCGCTTTTTTTTTTGTATAAGCTCCTGCTTTGTAGGAAATGCTTGAGGAGACTGCCAGTTGCGATAGATCAAAGGAGGTAAATGTGCTGTAGCCCACACGAAACACAGGTAAATCTGGGTTTAGTGGCGGGCGTAAGCGTTCAACAAAAAAGACCCACTTTGTAGTTGTATTGTTTTCTCCCCTTCTAGCCTCCTTCGAAATGAGCACAAGGCAGTCCCTCGAGTATTTTTGTGCGCACGAAAAAAAAAGCAAGAGAGAGAAAGATGCACATACACGTCGCCGGCGCTCTTCAGCAGGGCGGTGTCGCGCTTGAGCTCTGCCTTGGTGCGCGGCTGGACCCGCCTGCTCACGGAGGCGGCTTCCTCGACGACCCACATCGTGGCTGCCGTATCGTCTGCGCCCGGGATGCGGCCTTGCACCGCGATGCCCATCCTGCCGCCCGAGAGCCACATGTCCCTGCCTTTGCCGGAGGTGGGTGACGGGGACGCGATGCTCTCCGCCAACGTAGCCTTCCGCTCGATGGCGGCCTGCTTCACGCTGACCTTCTTGAGCAGCCGCTCGAGGGCTTCGACGTTGTCTTTGGACATGTTCTTCCGCTCCCGCCCGGACGTGCGCGAAAGGTCGACGGCGGCCGTGTTCTTGTCAGCGGGGTACAAGATTTTCTCCGGGTACTCGACGTGCAGCGACTCCGGCGGCAGCGACGCCACGTTCCACGGAACCGCCACCATCCGCCCCCGAGCCGCGCCCGGGGACGACGAGTGATGCGGCGACGGAGAGTGCGGGAAGAACCCCCGGGATATCGGGACCGGCTGCGGCGTCGACGGGTGAAGGTGGTGGTGGTGGTGGTGGAAGTCTTTCGAGAGCTGCGGGAACGCGTGGTTCGCCGACGTGCCGTCGGCGGAGCGCGGGCGGCGGTAGGGCTCGGGGGGGCCGCGGCTGGAGGGGGACCTAGGGATGGCCAGCTTGGGCGGCCTTGGCTTGCCGGGAGAAGCCCTACCTGGGGTTTTCGGGCCGAAGCTCGGCGCCGGGACGTGACGGACGGGCTTGCTCTGGTCCTGGAAGGGCGAAGGGCTGCGGACGCGGCCCTGCTCCTGCTCGCGCAGCTCTTGCTGGTACTGCTCGAAGTCTCTGCTTTTCCCTTCGCGGTCGGAGGGAGTCACGGGCGGCAGCATCCGCGGCGCCTTGCCGAACTGCATCCCCAGCCGGCCGTGCTCCTTCAGCTTCTCGATCGCGCCCCCCGGGTTATAGGAGCACATGTCCGGGCCTCCCTCCTGGTCTGCCTTGTCCTTCTGTGACGGGGTTCTCGCGCCGCTGTCTTGCCCGAGGCGCACCGACCGGACCCGCCGGTTCCGGCTGCTGTGGCCGTACTTCACGTCGTAGTACCGGTCGAGCACCTTCCCCACCCGCAGCGTCGTCGTCACCTGGTTGTGGAACGGGTTGAACCGCTGCTCGCGCCGCCCGCACGAGTGCAGGTAGTGGTACGATCCGCGCACCTTCTTGTCCCCTATGATTTCCATTTTGTTTTCGTTTTTTCTCCTCCCTCCACCTCCCTAAGGGTTCCTTAATGGTGGTATGCATTAAGACATCTCAATTGTGGTACCAGTAGTAGTACTGCAAGTGCGTGGGTGTCATCCTGCTCTGAAGTTCCGTTCGCACAGGTCTTTTCGTGCTTCCTGCAGTCCTCGCATCGACTGGGGGTTCCTGCGCATTCTTCGTCCTGCTCTGAAGTTCCTGGGGGTTGCAGCATATTCTTCATCCTGCTCTGAAGTTCCGTTCGCACAGGTGTTCTCGTGCCTCCTGCAGTGCTCGCATCGACTGGGGGTTGCTGCGCATTCTTCGTCCTGCTCCGAAAGTTCCGTTCGCAAAAGTGTGACCGCAGCGCAATGCCGACAAGCCCCACGCAACCTCGCCTCGGTTGTCGAGGAAGCGGTCCACGTAGAACCAGGATTCTACATCAAGGTTCAATGAAGCTACCCCAGAGCTCACCCCCCTTTATATCAAAGTTAAAGTTCGCTTGAAATTCCGGGGCTTCGGGGTCTCCGTGTGGCCGTTGATAAATGGGTTCTCTTGGAGCAAGAAAGGGCTACGTGGTTCCGGGTTGTATATTTGGTTGTCGCTTGCGTTGCGGGTTCTGGCTAGCCATGACCCAGACTTGTGGTCGAGACACCGGTGGTGATGGCTGTTGCAGCATTCTGTCGTCGTCCCGCGCGTGGCACCGTGATAGACCGAAGAACACAGCTCGAGGCAATGTTATGCAGCTCAATGCAACAAGTTGACTACAGACACTCTTTAAAAAAAAAGCCCGGGGTTTTAGGGTCTCCGTGTTACCAATCATGAATGGATTCTCTTAGAGCAAGAAAGGGCTATGTGGTTACGGGTTGTATATTTGGTGCACGCTTTCGTTGTGGGTTATGGCTAGCCATGTCCGGGACTGTTTGTGACCGACACCGAGTACATTCCTTCGTGGAGTGTTAGGTAGTAGAGTTTTGTAAGCAGAAAAGGCGTGGGAAAGGCCCTGGAAAAGCAGGGTAGTTTCGGGAGCAAGCGGATCGTATTACAAAGAAACGCGAGCAGCAAGAAGAGAGAAGCGGAAGAAAAAGAAGTCTCTCTTCGCGGGAACTGGGGCGAACCCGAGTCTGCTGTGCAATGTTCAACGGTCAGGCCAGACGCCTCCCTGCAGTGTTGGCGAGGTTTCAACAGATATACGTTCCTCCTTGTTGCATGTTCTGTTGTTGCATTGCCTACACGGTAAACTCCAGCAACTTCTGCTCAGCTAAAGTCCGGACTCAAGTGCGGGTGTGACCACACCCGGAAATAGGGTGTGCACACTCTATTGCACGGTGAACTCCAGCAACTTCTGCTCAGCTAAAGTCCGGACTCAAGTGCGGGTGTGACCACACCCGACGACGGGGTTATCTAACCTTGTACGAGGTGTTAGGTATTCATCGGATATAACAATCTTCTAAGATCTGCGATGTTATACGACCGAAAGTTGCTGGAGTCCACCGTGTAGCATCCCGTGCGGCGGGCAGATTGGTTCGGTTTGCAGTGTTTTCTTTTGTAGAAGCTCCTGCTTGTAAGAAATACTTGAGGAGGCTGCCAGTTGCAAAATCTCAAAGGAGGCAAATTAGTGTGGTACTCATGCCGACGACTCCCCACTATCGCAACAATCGCAAACGAGTCAGATGTGCTGTAGCCCACACGAAACACAGGTGAGTCCGGGTTTAGTGGCTGGAGTAAGCGTTCAACAAAAAAGACCCACTTTGTAGTCGTATCGGTTCACTTCCCTCTAACCTCCTCGAAGCAAGCCACAAGACAGCCCCTCGAGTATTTTTGTGAAGCAGACTACTCCCAGTCTCCTGATCACGGGTGGAGATTGGCCACGAGCCGTAGTGGTTGACTCTTTCTCTTTTTCCAAGAGAAAAAGATGCACTGCGAGGAAGGGAGGGGGGTTTGAGCGCCATGTAACCTTTTGACGCAAAACGAAAACTCTTCGATTCGCCCGTTAATAGAATGGGCATCACAATCGAAACAGTCCAATTAAGGGGGCAAGAACGTGCTCGAAACGGCTACGTCCACAACACCGTGTCCTGTCTGCACCGGGTTTGTCCTGTAAGCTGCGAACGAATCTGAGTGCAGGCAGGACATCGATGTGAGTCTGGGTTGTCAGGTGGCTGTTCGTCGCTCGCCCCCGCCAGGACCATCCCCATGCTAGCACAGGAACATCCGTGCCGGCCTTAGTGTGATTGCAACAAATTCACAACTGATTGCCGCCGAGAGGCCGCACGGATGTTCCTGTGCTAGCATGGAGATGGTCCTGGCGGGGGCGAGCGACGAACAGCCAATCAGTCGAAAAGGAATCGGGGCGCCGGCGCTGACGTTTCTTATCTTTTCACGGTGGCAATCTGCGGAATAAAAGCAAAGCACAGTGGCATGGGGTTTTGCCGTGTGCAGCACCAATGGTTGAAGAACCAAAGGGCAAGCGGCCCGGGAACCGAGGGAGGGCGGTAAAACTACATATACCGTAATGATTGGACTAATGTTGAGCCGGGTAAAACCTAGCCGGTAAAACCTGGGACACCCACGCCCCACTTTTTGGGGGTGTCCCAGGTTCCCGGTTCGGCGTTTTCTTTTCGGGGTTTGCGACTTTTGCGTACTTCGCGAGCCTGGTGCTTGCCCGCGCCCTGGGGTGCTCAATACTCAGCGACCCCTAGATGCTGCTGTCATAGGAGGCTGCAGGACCACCACTGGTGCAGTCACGCAGGTGACTACCTGGGTACCCCAGGTTTTACCCGGTCTGGCATTTACCCGTTCTAGCTTTAGTCCAGTTCAACATTATTCCAATTACGGTACAAACTCCGAAAAGCTACTATACTTTTTTTTGACCAAGCGCAATGTATGAGGAAACTGAACCACCCGAGTAGGACCCCCTGATCACGATCGATCGCAACCTGAAACCACGTCCAGGGTTCAGGGTGGGGCGGTCGACAAAAAAACTCTCGTTCTCCTTTCTTCTTTTTCCTACTCTCGTGGGTGTACAGTTTCCCCCGATCTTCAAACAAGAGTGCTAATCGTAGGGCGCAACTCGAACGGTCTCTGCTTTCCCAGCCTGAATATTGGATGCGTTCGGGGGTAAGGCTTTATATCACGGAATCGTAACTGCGAGGGGGTGGAGGCTCAAGTATGACGTCTTTTTACAATACTCAGGTGCCCTCTCGTCACGAAAGCACTGAGATGTTCCGGAAACTGCTTTTTTTTTCTTCAATTTCAGGGCATTAGCCTGGTCTCCGGCCCATTTTCCAAATTTGGACCGCTGACGGCCTTTTGCGTCCACACTCAGGAATGGGCTCAACACAGCGCGACGCCTATCTTCACGACCATGCTGGGCCCTGAGTGCTCGGATTGCACACCTGGCCACCTCTGCCGGGGGCCTGGGTGATGGTGTGGTGCCATCTATTTCTTCTTTTTCCCCGCCGGTCTTTCCGATTCGGACTGACAGTCCAAATGCGGATATAGAAGCTAATCCCCTGTCTGTTTTCGCGCGGCGTTTCTTTTTTAGAGTTAAAAGTTCGCTTGAAATTCCGGGGTTTTAGGGTCTCCGTGTGACCGTTCATGAATGGGTTCTCTTAGAGCAAGAAAGGGCTATGTGGTTACGGGTTGTATACTTAGTGCACGCTTTCGTTATGGGTTACGGCTAGCCATGTCCGGGACTGTTTGTGACCGACACCAAGTACATTCCTTCGTGGAAAGGGCTATGTGGTTTTTGTGTTTCCGACCAGTGTGCGCGCGATCAGCCGGCTTGCCGGCTGATTAAATTTCAAGCCTTTTTTTTACCGACAGACTCGCACAATATCAGCCGATTTTCAACAGTGGAAGCTTTGGCTATGCCGCCCATGGAGCGGAATCAGCTTGACGCACCGGCAAGCTGTTGTCGTAAAACCCTTCTGATCGGCAGACCCTTCCAAAAATGAGCCGGCTGACTATCAGCCGGTCAGTTTTGCAAGAACTTTTTTTCCGGCTGAAACCAGCCGCTTTTTCCTTAGCGCGAACACTGTCTCCGACAATCCCGTGGGGGCGTACAGATTGGTGTCTTTCGACCTTTCTTTTTTTATCTTGCCCAAAGGGGTTTACACCGACATCGACCTCCCGTACGTTTCCTCCTGCGAAAAAGAAGGTCGTGGTGAGAGTGGGTGCTTCTGTATAGTATATGGGGTGTGCATATTTGGTATATTGGGAGTGCATGCAGCGGCTCGGAGCGCTTTTTTAGAGTTATAGTTCGCTTGAGAATCCGGGATTTTAGAGTCTCCGGGTGACTTTCGTCGAATGGGTTCTTTTAAAGCTAATACGGGTGGGTTTGTGGGGGCATGCATGGCTTCTTTCGTGTACACCTTACTTGGTCGCTTTGGCGAGTCAGGTTCGAAACAATTTGTGACCGACACCAAGTTCTCGCCAGGTTAGGTGAGTGTTCTTGGGCTCCCCACGTCTTACAAGTTGAGCAGGAGTTGCCCTGTAAACCGTATCGGTCCATTGTTCGCACCATGGCTCTAAGTAGAGTAGAGTGTAGAATAGCTCAGAGAGGTTTGCTGGTAGCAGCGAACGTTGCGCTTTTCGAAGTGCGGCGTCGTTGCTCTCGGTAGTAAAAAAATTTTTTTTAGGAAAATACGTAGTTGAACTGTTCGTTGCTCGCCACAGTTAGGGCACTCTGGGCACACTGGGTACCCGTGGTGTATCTAGTTTTCGTCCGTCGGTTTCTTTGAGGTAGCGCGTCGCTTTGCTTTGTGTTTCTTTTTGCACCAGGGCTCATGGTGGCGTAGACTTGTGAAAAGTGGTTTCCCCACTGTTCGGCCGTCACTGTTGCAATATGGGCATCTGTCTCGTTTCTTCGCGGGACCCTGTAGTGTGTATTCTAGTTGAACCGTTGGTGGTCTTTCTTTGCAGAACCGTTGGTGCACGCGCAATCCCTGTTTTCCTTTAAAAAGGTGTCCGGCTGCCGTTGTACGTGCGTGGCAGTAGGGGCATTGCAAGTCGTCGTCGCTGCTTGATTCTGGTTCCGTGGTAGGGGTGGTGCTTTGCGGGGTACTTAGAATTGTAGGTGTGGTGGCGCTGTTGTCGTCGGTAGTGTGCTCGTCGTGCTGCGTTCCAGTTTGAGAGGCGGATAATTCGTCTCCTCGAATGGCGTCTAAGAGGTCCTGGGTTAAAACCGCGTCTGCAGACATGGTTGTCGGCGAGGTGGGTGTGGTTTTGTGGTCGTTGAAGGGTAAGAAGACTGGTGGGGGGACCTCCATTACTTGGACGTCTTGAGGCTGGTAGACGCAGAGGAAAGTCTCGTTGCTGGAGTATGTCGGGGCAGGTGTGTGGTGCGTCCGAACACCGTCGAAACATGACCATCGTTGGCTTGCGTCTGCAGACTCGTTGAGGGCGTGGATGACGTAGTGGCCTGCGTTGTTGTGGCCGGAGTGTACGGCTATTGCTCTTAGATTGAGGGGGGCGTTACGTCCTGGGAGTGTGATGGTGTGGTCTGCGTGTATGGCGGTGCGGTTTGTTGTGTCGTTTTTGCGTGCCCTTTGCAGTTGGATAAGCAGCATTGTGTTGATGTGTTGGAAGTTAGGTCTTGTCAAAGTGGTGTTGGTGTGTTTGCAAGCTTCACATTTGTAGTCGACGGCTAAACGGGGTGTGCTCCAGAGGTTCAGACATCTCTGTATCGAATTGCCGCCTGGTGGAAGGTACGTAATGTCTTGGGTTTCCGGTATGTTGGACTTGGAGTGGCTGCATTTTTTGCAGGTTGTGGTAGTTGTGATGTTGTGCTGGAGGCCGACGAAAGTGTCATGACGATTCTGTTGACAAGCTTGGTGCGCTGCGTTTTCGTTCAGTAGGGCTGTAGTGATTGCACGAAGGACTTCCCCGAGATCACACTGCTGCCCGTCCCCGAAGGGTCCGTCGATGCTGGCGAAAACATGCAGGAGTGTCGCTTGCGTCCGTCTTCCTGTGACCCAACCGCTTACGGCTGCCGTACAATCGCCCTTCGAGTGCGATGTACATTCGTTGTATGTAACCACTTGTTGGGCCATGTCGGTGGCGGCGATTAGGTTCAGCGCGGCTTGGAGGAAGCAGGAGTTTGTTGTAGTGAACCGTGCGAGCTTTGAGAGTGTTTTGGCTCCGGCCGCCGCGACTGCTGCTGCGAGGGTGATGCTTGCTACGAGGTTGGCTACTCTTTGTTTGAGGGTGAAGAGCGTTGGTGTTGGTTGCTGCCGGTCTTCGACTGGACTATCATCGAGTTCGTGAGTCGTAGTGGTGCTGCTATCAGAGGAAGAAGCGAGGTCGTCCGGTGTGACGGGAAGTTCGGCTGGTCTGAAGTTGAGGGGTTGGTGTTTTCCGGCAAATTCGGCTTCTGCGATGCGCGGTTTGCCGGCTTTGAATCGCGCGATACTGTAGCCGAGGAATGGTTTCAGCTGGTTGTGGAGTCGTGGTAAGCTTCGAAATTCCTCGGTTAGCCAGGCTTGCCATGGGGGGTAGAGGACTCTCGGATGGTGACCTCGTTCGAGCATCGCGTAGACGTTTCGCTGTATCTCTACGCGTAGGTCCTGCCAATGGTTGGTTTGCCGCATCGCTCTTATCAGCGAGCCTTTGAAGATGCCGCTTGCTTGAGTCTTGGGGGCTGTGGTCTGGTGGTGCGTGAAGCGTGTACCGTATGTTTTAGGATGAACATTGAGTCGTATGTGTGCTGGGTGTGGTGCTTCTGGTCGTTCGATTCGGATTCGTATGCCTAAAAAAACGGTGTCGTCTCGCGCCGTTGTGGTTTCTTTGTACTCCATTCGGTATAAGGCTTGAGGTGGGGGTTTACAGTCCCATTGTAAGAAGTCGTCGATGAAACGCCAGGTGTTCACGAACGCTTTGGCTTCGTCGTGTTTGCCCTGTGCTAGAAGGCCGTCGATGTATTCGGACTCTACGCTGTAGCAGTAAAGGTTTGCTAAGTCCGAACTTGCGTTACCTCCCATCGGTATGCCTCCTGTCTGTCTGAAAATCGTATCGCCTTGCTCGATGTAGGCGTTGTCGATGACGAAATTCAGCAGGGCTTTGACTTCTTCTCTTGTGTAGTTCCGGTTGGTGTTGTTAGCTCCTTTGCCGAAGTTGAAGGTCTTTTTACCCTGTTGTTTTGAGCCCCTGGTGAGGTGGTTGTGACCATGCTTCTCTTCATAGTCATACGCTTCGTCAACGGTCAAACCCACTCTTCGTTTGACCTCGTCGTGCGGCAACTTCGTGTACATCGTTAAGAAGTCGTGGTTCGATGGTGTTTTGTGCCTCAGTTGCGTTTGTTGTTGTTTGATGTTGAGTGCTATGTCGTCGGGGCTTTCAGTGAAGAGGGCTTTTTTGATGCCTGTTTGTCGTTGGCTGCGTCGGTCTTTTTCTTTTATCACCTGCATAACCGCCTTGAGTAGGCCTGATAGTTCGAGGTGGGCGTTTGTGGTGGTGGCTTTAGGTTTTTGTTTGCGCGCGGGTGTTTTGCTGTCTTTCTTCTGGCTGTCTTTCTTCTGGTGGTCGGATGCTACTCCTGCTATCCATCGGAAACTTGGCTCGGGTTTGTGCAGTTTTAGACTCCCGTATAAGTACGGCAGTCCGCCTTGAGCTTGTAGTTTGAAGGGTTCGAGCTGCTGCTTGTGCTGTTGTTGTAACTGGCTTATTGTGATGTCTTGCTTCTCGTAGGTGGTGCTGGTTTGGAGTTGTTCTCGTAGCGTGGTTGCGTAGTAAGCTTTGCAACAGTACCCGAAGTCGTGCGTGGTTTTGTCGACTGGTAATATCACCAGGTCTTTTTTGAGGTTTTTGAGCTCCTGTGAGGCGTTTCGACTCAATGTTTCTTCGTCCGACGGTGGCAGTGTGGCGAGGCGTTTTGATAGTTCGTCTTTTAGGGCGGTTCCAAAGGTGTCGGTGTCTTCTTCGGCTGCGTAGTACTTGACGACGTATTCATCTATGGCCTCGTGCAGTCCCTTCTCCAGGTCGTGGTGGTCTTGGTAGCTCCTGTACTTACGTCCTCGTCTGATGACTTCCGAGAGGCCTTTGTCCTTGGCGATGTCGGTCAGCAGGCCGATGGCGTGGCCTCGAATGTCTTTGTCGCCTCGGTAGTGTCGACAGGCGCATTGGCTGGGCTGATTTAGTTCGAGGTCCGGCAGGCTTTTGCTGACCTCTGTGACGTTTTGGACGCGAAGAAAGAGGGGGGGGTTGAGTCGGAATGTCGTCTTAGTGCGGTCTAATACGCGTCGGTTGGGGCAGGCTTCGCGGATGTGCGGTTGCTGCAGCAAGTTGTTGAGATGAAGACGGTGGATGTGATCGCTTCCGTGCGTCAAGATGAGTCGCGCCGGTGCTCCGTCGCTTTTCTCGACTTTTGACAACGTGATTTCACTGAGTCTGTCTTTGAGTTTGGCCTCTAACGTGGTGACGTTCTCGGGTAGGTTGGTCGTGGGTGCGTGCGCGGCAAGCCAGTTGAGTAAGCGCCGTGCTCTTGGACGCCCCATTGAGTTGAAGTCGTATTTCTCGAGTTCCTTGAGGCTGAGCGCAAGTATGTGGTGTAACTGCTTGCGGATGGCATACGCTCGGCCTTGGGTGGTTTGGTTGATGACGAGCTGTCCGTTCTGTATCCACGCCCAGACGGTGCTCGTCGGTGCGCTTGGTGGTCTGGAGCGTTCTTGGTTCGACTTCTTTCTACGACTGCGTTGTTGACCTGAGTTACTTTTCATGTATCGCTGAGCGTTGTAGATGGTGTTGAGGTGCGAGATCCAGAAGTTTTCGCGTGGGAGGGCCTGCCGTCTGAAATCTTCCGTCGAGGCGTTGTCGTCGATCTTGATCTTAATCAGTGGGACGGTGAAGAGTGGGAAGTTCCGCTTTAACATCGCGGATGCAACTGGTGTACCATTCCGCCTCGCGTACCAGTGTGACTCTATACGCTCGCGTGCGGTGTGTTTCGTCTGGCCCACGTAGCGAGGATTGCCGCGCTCGTCCACTAATGCGTACACGACCCCTTGATCGGCGTAGTTCGCCTTGTCTGCACTGCAGTGTTTCCATCCTTTGGTGAGTTTGCGGTGAAACTTGGACAGGAAAGTTTTTTCAGCCTCTTTACGCTTGCTCTCGTACTCGCTCCAGAATTGCTTCCCGTAGTTGTGCTTGGGTTTGGTTCGGAAGCAAGCGAGAAAGGGGTTCTTGTGGAACTCCGGCCTTCGTGCATCTTGTGAATTGATCGCGTTCTGGACGATGGTGTGTTTGAGGAAGTCTTTCTTGGGTGGTAGTGCAGGGGGCGCCTCGGCGGTAGTCTCGGCGTTTGAGGTCTTGGGTTGGGTGCTTTGAGTCTGTATTGTGGTAGTCGTCGGACGGTAATGCCAGTTGCTGTAGGAGGCTTGACGTTGAGGTGGGGTGCGTTCGGAGGGTGTTTGTTTTGTGCTGGTGGTGGTCGTTGCGGTGAGCGTCTCCCTGTCATAGCTGCACCGCTGCTTGTGGTGGTGGTTTTTGTGCAGAAAAGGCTTGTGGGCTGGGGGCGGTGTTGGTGTTGCGTAATCGGGGTTTGTAGCTGTGTGGCCTCTGAGCATGACATCGTTGTGTGAGCTGCTGTTGGTAGGCAACGTGCCGGGCGTGTCTGGAACGAATGCGGTGGTTGGCGGCGTGGCTCTTGTTGGGGGTCGTGTGCTGTGGTGCGCGTTGTTCAGTGTTGTGGTTTGCTGCTTTTTGCGTGACAAGGCTTCTCTATATGTGGGTAGCGGGGATGTGTCGGTTGTGCTGTGTTTTGGCGTGCGGCGCGCGAATGGTGGAGACGTAGTGTTTGCTGGGTTGAACAGGGTTTTATGCACGTGGGGCGGGGTGGTGTTCGTTTCTGGGCTAGTGGGTTTGCGGTTGTAGGCCCGTTGTTGCTGTGCAGTGTTGTGGTGTCCGATTGTCTGCAATTCTGCGTCAGTGAAGGAGGCAGGGGACATTGGGTCTAAGTCGTGTATGATAGGAGGTGGTGTGTTGACGCGGTAGTGTGCTGTGGTGCTGTTTTTGGTCTGCGGGGTTTTTGGTGTCTCCGGTTGTGGGTGGCGGCGATAGGGTGTGGGTGCGGGTTCGTGACTCGTTTGCGGTGGGGTGCGGTAAAGTTCTGGTGGGAAGACGTATGATGTTCGCGTGTGTTGCAGCGGAGCGATCGGTGTGGTAGGGACCTGCGGAAGTAGTCCGTGTCGGTTTGTGGTGTGCGTTGCTGTTGCTGGCGTATGACGAGGTCCCGTTGAAGTCTGTTGCGCAACAGGGTGGTGCTTCGTCGGGGAGAAGTAGGCGTCTGCTGGGAACGTAGGCAAAGGTGTTTTGACCGCCGGTACGTGAGGTGAACGCTGGTGCTTCGTCGTTGGGGGGGGCGTGCCCGCTGGTGGATTGGTATTAGGTTGGTGTCGGTCCGAGTGGGCTGAGGTTCGATGAACTGTGGTAGGTACCTGCGATCGTGTTTGTGATACGGGCGTGGGGGTCCGTCTTGCCGGTGGGCGCGAGCATGTTGAACGCCGGTGTCGCGTCGGAGAAAAGCGTGCGCCTGACGTTGGGTTGGCAGGTATGTACCAGTCCGTCGGGGCTGAGGTTTGTTGGTCATCGGTGGGCGCATTTCGTATTCGCGTTCGTGCGTGCGCCTTTGGAGTGGGTATTCGTCTCGTTGGGCGGGGTTGATCGTGTTGGCGGTATGACTGAGGCGAACTGCGTTTCGTCGCGGGAATGTACCAGTCTGGCTGCGCTTCGGCTTGGTAGTCGGTTACATGGTTCTGGCGTGGCGGATGTTGGAACTTCGCCGTGGAGAAGGACGCGACCGATGATGAGTTTGCCGTCGGAATGTACCAGTCCGCCGGTGCTTTTGTTTGTTGGTCTGATGGACGTGGCGAGTGTTTGTGCGTCGCCGCGTAGCTGGGCGTGAACGATGGAGAGTTGGCTGTTGGAACGTACCAATCCGACAGTGCTTCGTCTTGCTGGTCTGCTGGACGGTTCTGGTGAGGCGAGTGTTGGAGCGTTGGCGATGTCGAAGGCAAGCTGCGCACGGTTATCTTTGAATACGGTTTAGAAAGTGTTGGCTTAGGAAGTTTCGGGTGGGGCGAGCGTTGGTGTGCCGTCGAGAAGAAGGACGCCTTCGATGGTGTGTAAGTAGTTGGAACGTACCAGTCTTCGTCTTGCTGGTCTGCTGGACGGTTCTGGTGAGGCGAGTGTTGGAGCGTCGGCGATGTCGAAGGCAAGCTGCGCACGGTTATCTTTGAATACGGTTTAGAAAGTGTTGGCTTAGGAAGTTTCGGGTGGGGCGAGCGTTGGTGTGCCGTCGAGAAGAAGGACGCCTTCGTTGGTGTGTAAGTAGTTGGAACGTACCAGTCCGAAAGTGCTTCGGCTTGGTGCTCTGCTGGACGGTTTTTGTTTGATGGCGAGGGCTATCTCGGCGACTTCAGACGGCACAATCGGGAATTGTCACGAACTCTCCTTGTCCTTTGCTTTAGTTGGTCAGATTTCACCAAATGCTGAGGAAATTGTTTCTTTTCCTTTATCACTAACTGAGGCCTGCTGATGGTTTGTGATCAAGCAAGTTGAACAATCCGCTGTGCCAATTCCCTCAGTAAACTGCAATAGCTATCTCTGCAGTAGGAGCTTGGCTCCCCTGCAGGTATGCTTGCATGCAACGGGCAGGTTCGCTGCTCACCTGCAAGACTCGCCAGATGCTGCTGCCCCAAGGTAATCAACGGGGCCGCCCAGGAGGAAACGTTTGAAGGCCTAAATTTAGAGACTTTTCGTGATAGGCTGCGAATGATATTAGCTCTCTTGGTGTCTTCTTCGTACGTCTTAACCATACAGAAACGATACAACTACAGAATGATTCTGTTGTTGAACGCTACCGCCCGGCAGTAAAGTGTGTGACTGGCGGCCTCCTCGAGTATTTCCTCCGTGCTCATTGGAAACGAAATTAGACTCCCAGGGAAGGGGGTTCTTTCTTTTAAAGCGAAAAGTTGGATTGCAGCTTTCCATACGGAACTTTTGAACGGAGGCTCTTGTCTCTCTCACCTCTGCGAGTTTGACACAAGTTCGCTTTAACGTAAACAGGCGTGCGCGTAGCAATGGGCCAGTCGCTGAGGCGGGGGAGAAGTCCTTACCCTGTACTGACCGGGGGCAATGATACTCACCTACGGATTGGTCAAAAATCTTTGGCAATGCTTCACCCGAAGGAATCGGGCGTGCTGTTTCCTTGTGGATGCCAGATTTGCTACCGAAAGCTTCATTGGAACGAAGCGTTTTCGCAGAAACGAAGCGTCGGTCGATACAGGGTCAAAGTGCCTTTACTTACTTTTTGATTGCTTGCGGTTGGTCCCCCTTTTCGCTGCGCAGTTTAAGAGTGAAAGCCCGCTTGAAACTCTGGCGGTTTCCCGGGGGCAGGGCGTACGCTCCACGTGTGGAACGTGTGGACTTCCACACGTTAATTCTTTTTTTGGATTTCCGTCCCCCACGTGTGCTCCCACGTGTGGATCCACAGGTACCACATGTGGTTTTTGATTTATTTTTCCCCTACAGGTCGGTCCACATGTAGGGAAGTCCAGGCCCACAAGTCGCCAAGGCCGGTGTGTCGCCAAGTGAGGCTATTTTTTTTGCCCGCCGCGCGTCGGGGGAAAAGGTTTTTTTTTACCTCAAAAACTTTAAGCGCCCACATGTGGACCACGCGTATTTTCTCTGAGGCCGAAAACGGAGCGTAAGCCCTGCCCGGGGGGGAGGCGGTCTCTTATTCGCACCGCGTGGATAATGGGGGCGGTACACGATCGATACGGTCGGGTTCCAGTAGGTAAGAGTCTTCTTGTTGAAAATTGTCAACCGACATCGTCCCGGGGTACTGGCTGAGTGATTTTGCACCGGTTTGCCGCCGGGGACACACCGCAAGCGAAGGTGTCCGGGGTGTACATTGCCGGTGCATCGTCGCGTTGCCTGCCGCTGCCTCTCGCGGTCCATCACTTTACTCCTGGAGCTACACAGCGCTACGTTGAACGCTGCGCAAGCCGGGCCCGGAGGCAACGCGTAGCTAAAAAACTGCCAGATTTTCTGATCGTCTGCCACACGTCGACAGACACGATTACCGGCCCGTACCCACTTGACACTCTCGTATGGTCATTTCAGTGTTCCGATGTTCGTCGCCACGTGGGCATCCGTGCGGAAGTGTTCAAGGTTGAACCACCTGTATCGGCCTACAACACAGGGGGTCACGTCTGATACCAGTAGGCAAGCATGGACGAATTGCGCTGGCACTGGGGCGAGCGGTAGACCAGACAACTGGAGGAGGAGATGTCGACACTACCGAGGACAGCAGACAGCAGACACGATCCTGGAAACAGGTTCGGAGTCAGAAGGCGTTTTCTGACACTTTTCTGCGCCTCCTCTCACACGGATCCCCGCAGGCTTCTGCGCTTCTCTTCGATGTCCTTGCGCCGCTGGTCGTTCGGCGACAAGTTGTTCTTCCTCGCGTCCGCCTCCTTCTTCTTGATGCTCTTCACGTGCCGGCTGCGCTCGTCCATCGCTGCGAGCTCTCCGTCGGTGGCCTGCCGGAAGTCGACGAACGCTACGCCGGGCACCAGCGACAGCACCGCGGCCAGCTGTCCGGAAATGCTCGCTTTCTGCAGCCGCTGCAGCGACGCGATCGGGGCGATGAAGTCGAGGCTCTGGGGGACAGAGCAGCCCGTCGGAACGAAGGGGGGAAGCGGGAGGCCGGAGGGCTGAAGGGAGACGTCGACGCTGCCGAGGACGGCGGCCACGATTCTGGAGACGGGTTCGGGGTCTGAAAATGTGACCGAAACGGTGAACGCGGTGGGCGTCGGGCCGGGGTGCAGCGCGTAGGTGAACTTCGACTTCTTGATTTTCCCTGACAGGCGGTCTAAGTACGCCTCCCAGTCGGCCCGGGGGGTCAGCGGCGGGCTGGCGTCGGAGATCGCGCCGGCGAACGCCAGGAGCAGCGTGTGCTCCGTCTCCGGCGGCGGCGGCGCGGCCTCAACCTGGGCCGAAAACCGGTCTGAGTTGAGGAGGTGGGCCAGCTTCTCGGCGAGGTACGCCCGCTGCGGGGCGTAGCTCGCCGAGTCCGGGCGCAGGAGGAACGTGACGACGCCGCCGTGCATGGCGGCGGTCGCTCTCTTCCGCGCGGCGTTCCCGGCGAAGGAAGGGCGCTTCACGCTCCGGTCGGCCAGGATGAGGTCCCCGATGTACGTGTCCGGCCGGTCACTCCGCACGACACGACACCCGCGCTTCCCCATACGCGCCGAAATGTAGTCATAAAACGAGTCCCAAGACACCCCCCGCTCAGCCCCCGGCTTGTTGCCATCCCTCGGTGGGTAACGCAGCAGCTTCGCGGTGCTGACAGTGCCCCTCCCCGTGAAGAGCCTCGCTAGGTAGACCCCCAGGAACTGGGCGCTCTCCTCGCCGCCCCACATCACCTCGTCTCCGTTCGAGTACGAAAGGTACGCGAACCCGTCGGATCCGGTGTTCGGCGCGCCGAGGCATTGCACCGCCGCGATGAAGTGGTGGCCCAGGGTCCCCGCCGGGGCTCGGAGGGCCGCGGTTACCGCCGCGAAGTCTGCCGTGTTGCGCGGGTTGGGCACCAGCGGCGGCGCGGCCGGGCAGAGGTAGGTCCTGGGAGCCGGGTCCCACGCCTCCTCCGGCGGCAGGTCCGCGAGGGCAGGCGTGGCGGAAGGCGAGAAGGGCAGAGGGGTCTTCTGCTCAGCCAGCGACAGCTCCTCGTCGGTGGCGGACCGTCCGCTCGGACCGCCCTTGCCGCCGGGGCGGGAGCCCTTCGGGTCGACTACCTTCGTCGAGGTGACCCAGCGGTTGCTGCCCTTCCTCCGCGCGTCGAGCCTCGCGTCGAGCTCCTTCCGCCGCATCTCCTTCTGCAGCTCTTTGTCCTCCATCTCGCGGGCGGCCCTTTCTCGCTCTGCTTCTTCGCGCTCCGCTTCGTCGCCGGCGACCAATCCTCCGAACTCCCGCTGCTCGTCCTTCTCCAGCAAAACGCGGTGCTTGCCCTCGTCGGCCGCCACCAACGAGTGGAGCTCTTCCCTCGTTCTGCTCACTCCATACGGCGTTTCGAACCCCGCGAACCCCGTGAAGCAGTAAAACACGACCTTCCCGCCCGCCGCCGCCGCCTGCGCGGCGGCGACGGACGCGAGGATAGCCGCGGGGGTCTCGCAGGCCAGGTGCTCGATCTGCCAGCCCTCGGCCCGCATCGCGACCGCGAGCGCCACCGCCTGCCGCGCAACCGACGCCGCATGGGCGTGCGGCCCAAGGGCTTTGCCGCCGCCGCCGCCGCCGCCGCTTCCGTTGCCGCTGGTTTCGGGGTGCAGCGTCGTCGCTGTCGCCGGTGCCGGTTTCGCTGCACCGGGGAGGGAAGCCGGAGCACTCTGTGCGGCGGGGTTTTGCGCCGGCGCCGCCCCCTCCGCTTGTTTGCACCCGTTCCCTTCTCTGCTCGCGCCCGCACGAGCGCGCGAGCTGTCGGGGGGGTGCGTGGAGCCGAGACCGTCGACGAAAAACGCGACGCGTTCATCGCGGACGCAGGCAAGCTGGGGCTGCTCGAGGCGGGTCGCCTCGCGCAGCAGCCGCCGGCGTTCGGTCTCCGATCTTTCGGCCCGCACCTTCGCGGCGCGGGCGGCGGCAAGCAGCCGCCGCACTTGCTTCTGCACGACGACGGCTGCGTGCCCGCGCGTCGCAGCTGCCACGCCGTCTACGAACCACCGCGCGTAGTTCGCCTCGCAGGGGGTCTGCGCCGCTGGGTCTGCAACCCGCACCAGCACGAAGTAACTTTCCTCCACGGAGAAACAGCCGTGCTTGATGACGTCCACCGCGGCGCCGCCTTCGTCGGACGGGGCGAACCGGCGGTGGGCCCGGCGAAACAGCGCCGGAGAGGTGCCCAGGTGCATGAGGAGCTTGGAGGACGCGGCGGCCGCGCGATTGGACGAGAGCGAGATTTTGTCGTCGGCGGAGATGAGGGCGACAGGGGCCTGCCATTCGGCGAGGGCCGGGTCCCACACGTCGCGGCTGCGCCGGTTGTGCCCGATCAGGCTCACCACGGTCAGCCTCCCCGCACCCAGCATCACCGTCACCGCAGTAGTCCCGGGGGCCTCCACCCCCCCTTCCCCACAGCCCGCCAGCGCCGCCGCGTCGGCATACCCCTTTGCGGGGTGAAATGCGTCGGGGGGGACTTCGCTGAGCACGACCATCTCGCCCCCCCTCCGCTCGCCGTACGCCGCTAGTTCGACCGGTGCGAGGGCGACTTTCTTGCCCCCCGAACCACCCCCGGCAACGTCGAGGACCACCTCTCGGTGGATCCCGCACTCGTCGGCCACCATGGCTGTGCGCAGCGCGCTCACGGAGACCGCGTTGTCCTCGTACGGGAAGAGCCTCCCCGTCGGGGTGCAGATGCTGTCTGCGAGGAACCCCACGGCGTTCTCCGGCTTCAGCGCGTCTGGAAGGTCGACTGCGAGCCAGGTTGCGCACTTTTTCCGGGGCCCGCGGTCGTAGACGACGCCGTTGTTCCCGTTTCCGGTCGAATCCATCGCGAGGCAGGCGCCAGCGCCTTCGTCGAGCTTCCAGTAGGCGACCGGTGCGTAGGCGTCCTTCGGCTTGCAGCTCGCGACCTTCACGTCGCGTATGAAGCCTTGGAACGGGTTCTGCACCGCGCCTCGGTTGTTGTACCCGCCCAGGCAGAGGAACTGTGAGAACGACACAAACACCGACGGTGCCTCGCACTTGTGGTAGTCGAGGTTCACGGAGAATCCGTCCACCCGGAGCGACATCGTGTCCTGCGGGATGGATTTTATTTCCCTTCTCTGGGCCCGCTAGCAGCGACGGACCTCGCTTCGCGGTGCCAGCACGAGGGGAGAACTTGGAGATACAGAGAAAGAAGAAATGCGTAGTTTTGTTTTATTCTTTTACTTGTTAGTTGTCGACAACTTGTAAGGTTAGGAAAAACAGAGGGTTGGATGGAGAGGACGCAGGCTTTTAAGAAGGCCGCGAGAGTCGGCTGAGCCGGGAGCTACCGGAGAAGGTGTGTATGTGCTTAGGTATTCCAACCTGGTTCGATTGCAGGATAATAAAACCTCGGGGATAAAAGACTGCGTGTTTTTCCCGTTCAAAAAAATATTTTGATACTTGGAAAGTAGCACGAATGGTAAGGCTTAAAACTTGATATTTGCGGCAACAATCTCGGTTTTTGAAACGCTTACGCCCGCCACTAAACCCAGATTTACCTGTGTTTCGTGTGGGCTGCAGCACATTTACCTCCTTTGATCTATCGCAACTGGCAGTCTCCTCAAGCACTTCCTACAAAGCAGGTGCTTGTACAAAAAAGAATAGTTGAGTTGCCGCTCTTGACAAAGATAGATGGAAAAAAAAGGTGTTTATATTCTTCGCTTTTTCTCACGAACGGGGGGGTCGGTCCTGCTTTTGGCTTTGTAGGTTCTCCCGACTCCCCAATTCGTGGTCAGCACAAACTCAAGAGGTCTAGTCAACTATTCCCTGCAGTATTGGCATACTTTCAAGAAGAATAATACATCCTCCTCCTACTGCGTATACTGGCTCCGTCTGTTGCTTCGTCTTCACCGTCGCGGATGATGCATAAATCGAAAGTAGAAAGGTCACGCAGTGATTCGGTGTGTTTGTCACAATCGTCGTCTCCGCGACCGCTCGCAGCTCTACCAGCTTCAGGCTGGACAGGTATTCTTCCGTCACCGTCTTTGGCATGTTTTCCAAGCGGGGGCAAGGGTGGGTGGGCAAGCGAGGGGTGAAGTTACGATGTTTTCGGGATAGCGACGGGGTTATGTAACCTGTAACGAGTGTTAGGTATTCGTCGGATATAATTATTAATCTTCTAAGATCTGCGATCTTATACGACAAAAAGAAAAAAAACAGCAAAAGGAAGGCCCTCCAAAAACTGCCGAGGCTTACCGCCCTTCCGGAACGTTGAAAACGTACATACCTGCGGGGGGGATACCTCCCATTCTATCCGGTGCCACTTCTGGTCGCAAAGGTCGACCGCCGACTGGAACGCGACGAGTTCGCTCCCAGCGGCATCTCGGACCGTCAGCAGGGTGCAGCCTTTTTGATGCTGGGACAGGGCGTTCGTGTTGAGGTCGAACCCGATCACCATCCGCTTCTGTGCGGTGTCGGTCGTCTTGAGGACAGACATCGCGGCGCTTGAGTTTGTGACGCGCACCCAGAACTCGAACCGGAAGCCGCCGGCCAGCTTCTGACCGAAGTCGCCGAGGGGGCTCAAGTTCACGAAGGTCTTGACGCCGTTGAAGTACAGGCTCGTGTCCGGAAAAGACACGGGGAGCCACCCTGGGCCTGAGATGGCCCCGGGCGCCTTCCCCACGGAATCCGGGGCGGCAGAGGGGTCCTGGGGGTCCTCGGAGAGGTTCCAGTGGAACTTCAACGACGCGTCAGCGGCAGACGGGACGGACCAAAGCTTGACGTCAGCCAAGCGGCCGGAGAACAGCTTTTCGAGCTTGCTCGGCTCCGCCTCGCCGGCCGTGTGCGTCTGGACCTCGCCGCCCAGGACCAAATACGGGTCCCACTTGTCGAACACCTTCGGCCCCTCCGCGGCTCTGATGCTGAGCCTCGACTCTCTGCCGTCGACTTTCAGGTGGACGCTGTTTCCCGGGGCGTCTCGGATCACGAACACGAGATGCAGCCACCGGTCGGTGAAGAAATCCTCCTGCGAGGTCGTGATGAGGCAGCTGCATTCCGAGTCGCGCAGGAAGAACAGCGTCGTGCCCTCCTCGTACTCGAAGCGCTCGTTCACGTTGAGGGAGATGCACAGTGCGGCGGGGGACGACTGCTTGTCCGAAATGTGCAGCACCGTCATCGGCAGGTTCCGCTCGTCGGTCTTCAGCCAGAACTCGATCTCGCTCTTGTGGATCTGCGCGGGTCGGGAGGGAGCATGAGACTTTGCCAGACTTTTTTAGAGTGAAAGTTCGCCAGAAACTCCGGGGTTTTCCTACATCATCTACCAGATATTGACATGGCTAGCCATATCCGGACTGTTTGTGACCGACACCAAGTACATTCCTTCGTGGAGTGTAGTCTTGGGCCTCCCACGTTCTACAAGTTGAGCAGGGGTTGCCTTGTAACCCGTACCGGTCTGTTGTCCGCGTTTTTATGTATTTTTGTATTGAGGTGTCATTCAGATGTAAACCCAAAGCCGCCCACGTCAAATTCTGTTAAGCATTGAGTTCTTTTAAGTACATGAACCACATGGATTAGCATGCACTGTTAAACAGCGGCTGCCAAAACTTGCCGTGACACCTATGATCAAAGTAAAGGAGGAAAGGAGAAAATGTTTCGAAAAAAGAAAGGGGGCAGGTTGTATATGTTCGCCCTCGTAGCTCGCTGGGACAGGCGCACCAGGTAGATGCTAGGCTAGTTTCTGTCTGGACTTGGACTGTGTAGTCCTTCTGAATTCTTTTCACAGGTCCGTTCATGCACACCCACACCGAACTGGTTGGCGAACGGGTTGCCAGACCTTGTTGTTGTTACGCCACAATGGCGGCATTGAAGAACCTGGGGCCCCTCCCGACAAAAACACATCGACATACCCAGGAGTTGAGGCCGGGCAGCGTCGGCACGCGCACGGAAGTCCCTCGGCCGTCGAAATCAAGACAGCTTACGGTCCCCTTGCGCCCGTTCCCGCTGCGTGGTGGTGAGGTGTGTGAACGTCGTAGTAGTAGTAGTTTCAGCTTAGTGTGAGTTTGATCAAAGTAACATCAAGGCAGCCCTTACAAAGACCAGCCACAGTCAACGCCGCGTGGGTGCGGGCTTTTGATATTAATCATCATGTTTCAAACCCCCGATTGCGCGTAACCCAGAGGTTGTCGGTGGCACGAAGGTGCAGTTGCCCGCATCCAACCGGCAATCAGCTCGCATCGGGGAGGTGACGCTACCCACCTGGACAAGGTGTCCTGCTGCCCCTAGTAGTAGTCGTAGCTAGCGGTTTTCAGCTTCGCACGAGTGTGATCAAAGTAACACCGAGGCAGCCCTTCCAAAGACCAGCCACAGACAACGCGTGGGTGCGGGCTTTAGACATGAATCCAACAGACAAGCACAAACACAAACAC